>KK112304.1:92749-125922 GCA_000611955.2 Stegodyphus mimosarum
TTAAAAAAAAAAAAAAAAAGATTTAGAGATTTTTCTTTCTTAAAATTATAACAAATTTACAGGTTTCTAAATATATTTCCAATTATTTACACCATTTAAATATATGATACTGTAACTATAATACGACATACATTACATTCGGTATTATTTCCGTCAATTACAGCAGTATACATATATATGTAAGATATAACAAAATATGATAGCTGTTTTAAAAAATAATTCGCGACCTCAAAATTAACATTCTAAATTTGGTGCTCTCCCCTTAAATTCATCCTTTGTCCCAAATTCGAGATCATTCGAAATTACGTAATGTTTTAATGCAAGAACCTCCTGCCCAATCAAATAATTGTAAATCAAAACTTTCTCTGACTCGAACTGAAACTACCAATTTCTCCCATCTTCCTTTGAACTGCTGGGTTCTCTTTCGCTTACGCTTTCACAACACGCTTCCTTTTCACGTTGCTGCTTATTTGCCTAACAGGACGTCGCATCTTTGTATCTGTGCATATAAAATTTATTTGTAGTCAGCTATGATCGAAAAGTATTTTGTCTGCCAAAGAAATAATTTTGATGTGCCTACAAATGAGTACGGTGGTTCGCCGAAATTAGTTTTGTCAACGTCTTATTCCTGCCTTATCCACCCAGCCATGTCTGAAGCCAAAAGTTAAAAGGAACGAATTCATGACTGCGCACTTAATAGTATGTTACATATATATTATGTTCTAGCTATTTAAATCATTTATAACCAAAACTGGTTAATGAGACCGTTATGTACTATAAAAATTCGCAATATTAGTATTACTGGGAAAATAATTTGCTTTACACTATTTATATTTCCCTTAAAATACTTACGATAAACAAGGATAAAAACACACGGTTATTTTAATATAAAAGCATATGCTTCATTTTTCAACTATAAGTATCCAGAAGATATAAAAACAAGAAATAGACATTTATGATGTTGTCTAACCATTTAACAGATGTTACGAGAAATACAGGTGATTATCTGCAACAGAAAGCAGATAAATGTAACTAAAATCATCAAAAAGCGTTACTTCTTTTAGCAAAAGTGAAATGCTTTTAATTAAGCTAATTCGAACATCGAGAATATTTCCTCCATGTCTAATAGGCTGTCTATTTTTTCTGCCAGACATCTTTCCCCTCCCTCTTCCTGTTTTCACATTCTTTGTTTTCTAAAGTCTGTTTAGTGCTCTTGGATGGCGTTTTCCTAAGGGTCGCTTTAATAAAACGAAAGCGCAGAAGTCCATAATAAAAGGCGTCAGGTGATTTTGCAGATATTTCATTAAACGAGATATATTTTATTCCTGTTTCAGATTAATTCTTTGCTAAATAAGCGGCAGTTGACTTAGACGTGTAACCAAATTTGTCGCCGTCCTTTCCACATAAGCCTGGAGTATTTTCTTCATATATTGGTTGTAAAATATTCTGTTGATAGTACAGTGAATAAATTTTATATTTACTTGAGACTTTTCGGAATTTTAATTTACTGTTTAACAAAATCCTGCAATTATCATGAATCCCAGTGGGAACTTTTCTGTACATTTACGAAGGTAATTTTACGGTCATTTTCGTCAGATGAGCAATAGGAAATTGTTTGTTTTTATTAGGTCACTGAAATACCTCCATGCCTCATCGCGTGTTATCACAAATTTCCATTTATTAGCTGCTAGGTGTTTTTCATATAATTTTCTACAATTCATTTTTCTTTCGGCAATACTCTTTGGCAAAAGCATTTGAACTAGGTTTAAAAATCTTTTTAAATTCAAATTTTTATGAATGATTTTACTTATAGTGCCAGGCTGCCCAGACGGTATAGTGGTTAGGGAAGCCGACTGTGATACCAAAGTGCCCGGGTTCGAATCCCGGAGAAGGCGTGGCTGTAACTGCCCATTTCTTTATAGGAGGCACAAGTGGCCCACCCGGACGTAAAGCGTGCCAGCTCTTCAAAGATGACGAAGTCGAATTTATTTCCATGCTACTAGCAGCTTGATCTTCACTCAAATCACCATGGACTTACTACATGCCTATAATATCTATTGCTTATCTTGTAAGGTTTTAGTTAAACTAACCAAGTTTATTTTAATTTAAATCTTTTCTATCTCCTCTCTGCTTCAACTTCCTGTCAGAAGAAGCGCGCGTTTTTAGCTTATGCTAATTTTTGAAGTTCAGCCAAGCACTATTTAAGACAGAGGTAGAAACCTCTCGGTGTGTGAGAGCTTTGCCTCAGATCACGGTCACGCTGCTCAACTTTCGCCTGACCAGCTAGCAGTTTAAATTTATAAGCCATAGTGCTTACTACGTGATTGCATTGTAAAATAAATTAAAGTGCGGTAGTATTTAGTATACCTTGCTACGCACCCTTTTAGATAGAGGCCAACTTCCGCGAATTGCTCTGCGAAGCAAAGTTTAATTTAAGTTCTATTTTAATTTATTTAAATTTATTTGATTGTTAAGTTCGACCAAAGTGTGGTCTGTTACGTTCTGTATCTCTCCCGAATTGGGAGGTTTGTATTTAATAGTGATTGAATAAAAGAGGATTTCAAATCCCTTCACGTGCAGTTATTCTCCAGCCCAGCAGTTACATCAGAACATAGCGTACCTTCCGCTCCCTGTTCCAGTTCAGGACTTAGAACGTAAGGATAAGAACCCTTTACAGAATTTACCATGTTCTCAAAGAATACACACAGAATGCTAAGTCCTGATAATGGCGCCCGCACAGAAAGAAGAGGATGGCCTCAGCAACAAGAAGACGAACCTGAGACACCTGCTGTACCTGTCCAGAATCCTGAGATAGCACCTCCTGGCATAGAAGGATTCGGCTACATCGTACAAACCATGCGAGCAGCCATGAAGCCAGCGGCAAGTTTTGACGGCAAGACAGCCGTAATCAATTTCCTGGAAAAGCTAGACTCCCACTTCATGCTATATCCAGTCCACGAATTTCAGAAAGTCGCTCTTGCTACCAGCGCTTTGAAGGGCCAAGCGCTAAGTTGGTTCAAGTGCATCGGAAAGAATCTCTTGGGGGAACCAGGAAGCCCCACATACACGTATGAAAATTTCAAGAATTCTCTAGTGAAAGCATTTCCCGTGGTGCGAGATCGAGCCAGATTGGAAGCTGAACTGTTTAGCCGATACCAAGAAAGAATAGAAGATTTGTCTAATTTTATTTTGAGGAAAATTCAAGTTTTCAAGCTTTTGTATGGAAGTCGCCCGGATCCTGAAATTATTCAAGTTATACTTCCTAGGCTACTGCCCCAAGTTCAAGATTTCATCGAACTAAGAAATCCAACAACATTAGACAGATTATTTGAGCTCGCGGTACAATTTGAAAGCCGAAGAACAGCCGACAACGAACGACGACGCCAATTTGAGCGAAGAAGTCAGTGGAGTTCGCCAAGACCGCAGCAAAAGCAAAATCAAAGTTACGGGAATAAGGCGAAGCAATGGCCGAAGAAAGATGTGTCTCCTAAAGCGAGCGGCGAACGAAGGGAATTTAATAGAAGAACAAGCAAAGATTCCGAGGGCAACCAGAAGAAAAAGAATTTAAACTAAGAGGGATTTCTTCGAGGAAGGTGAAGAAGTCCGAAGCAGCGCAAAACCCTTCCAAAATCAATTTAAACACCGTGGTCGTTAAGAATTTGAGTTTGCCGAAGATTGAAGTTCTAATCAACAACATACCGGCGACAGCCCTCTTGGATACAGGAGCCCAAAGCAGCTTCGTATCGGAAAGATTCTTTAAGAAGCACTTTCGACGTTACAGAATTTTTAGTGCAAGAGACACGGATGTCATAGCGGCCCAAGGAGAAAAATGTAGCTGTTTAGGAAAAGTACCATTGTTCGTGCGTATCAACAACGAACAGGTAAGAATCCTGTTTTATATTGTGCGTAACCTGCAGACTTGTATTATTCTAGGTGTGGACTTTTTTAGTTTGGCAGAAGCAAAAATTGATTTCAAGGGGGGAGAACTAACATTAAATATGAAGCCAATTGAAGCGAAGAATGATAAGCCCCCGCAGCTGGACTTGGAACATTTACAAGCAGAGGAAAAAGAGAAAATCCAAGGTCTGGTAAGTCACTTTGCGAATTTATTTAGTGATGTACCAGGCTTTACGCAGGTGGTGAACCACGACATTGACACGGGGGACGCTCAGCCAGTTAGGCAAAAGCCATATAGATATGATAGGACAAAAGAGGAAATAATTGAACATCATATTAAAGAGATGTTAAAGAATAAAATCATCACGCCAATTTCTAGCAGTTATGCTAGCCCCGTTGTCCTGTGTAAGAAAAATAATGATTACCCGATTACGCACCCGAAGCGGTGGCGTTTTGCTATAGATTATCGCAAGTTAAATTCAGTTACAAAATATCCTGTATATCCGTTGCCGATAATTGAAGAAATTATTCGAAATATTTCGTCTACAAAATACATGACTACATTAGATCTCACGAGTGGCTATTTTCAGATTGGGGTAAAACCCGAGGACGTACACAAAACCGCGTTCATAACGAAATCTGGTACGTACGCATTTCTTAGAATGCCGTTCGGATTATCCGGCGCGCCGGCAACGTTCCAAAGATGTATGGACATCGTCTTAAGACCAGTCCTTGGTAAAAGCACTTTCATATATTTAGACGATATTATAATTACGAGTAGTACTCTAGAACAACACTTACAAGATTTAAGAAAAGTATTTTCATTGTTAAACGAAGCTGGTTTAAAGATAAATGCGTCTAAATGTAAATTTGCCGCAAAAGAGTTACGTTATTTAGGATTTAAAATTTCCCAAAAGGGAATCGAAACGGATCAGTCAAAAATAGTAGCCATTAGAAATTATCCTGTTCCTAAAACAGCGAAGAAATTATCGTCGTTTCTCGGGATGTGTTCATATTACCGGGCTTTCATTAAAGACTTTGCAAAAATAGCTGAGCCACTGCTAAAGTTGAAAAGAAAAAAAGCTAGGTTTTCGTGGTCAGCAGAAGCCAACTTGGCGTTTCAAAAATTGAAAGACGCATTGACTCAAGCTCCCGTCTTAAAATTTCCAGAAGGGGATAAGGGATTAGAGATTTCAGCGGACGCTTCAGATTTCGCGATTGGTGCAGTGCTTTCCCAAAATGGTCAGCCCGTGGCTTTTTTCAGCCGAACATTAAATGAAACCCAAAGAAACTATTCCGCAACAGAGAGAGAAACTCTCGCAGTGTTAGCATCAGTACAGAAATTTCGTGTGTTCTTTGGAAGTTCTCCAGTAACTGTATATACCGACCACGCGGCGGTCACTAGACTCTATTCTGGAAAAAATTTATCACCCAGATTAATAAGGTGGGCTCTCAAATTACAGGAATATAACCTAATAATTAAACATACGCCGGGAAAAGAAAATGTTGTGGCAGATGCTTTAAGCAGAATTAACTTAGATGAAAATGGAAGTGTAATTAAGATAGCCATGTTAACATCCAAAGTATTAGATTCTCGTGAAACAGTAATAGCCGAACTCAAAAAAGATCCGGAGTTCAAAAATATATACAATTATTTGGCCGACCCTGAGAATTTCAATCATCCGGATATTGTGCCGATAAGAAATAGGGCCGAAAATTACGAATTAATTGACGGACTGTTATTCTATACGAAAGCTACTAATGAGAATCATGAATATAGACCGGTTATCCCAGCTAGCATGAGGTTGAATGTATTAGAAGAGTTGCATGATTGTGCCATTTCGGCTCATTTAGGTATAAGAAAAACTGTTCAGAGAGTTCGCGAGGCAGTTTTCTTTCCAGAACTGCAAAAGTTTACTAGGGCGTATGTCCAGTCGTGCCCAACATGTCAATTAAATAATTATGTTAATTTCCGCCCGGCCGGGTTCCTAAATAGTATTAAATCAGAATTCCCAAATCAAATAATAGGCATCGATTTACTTGGACCTTACCCTCGAAGTAAAGTTAATAAAAGCCGATATCTTTTAGTTATAGTGGATCATTTTAGCAAATGGTTAGAGTTAATTCCGTTAAAACGCGCGTCTGCAAAAATTGTAGTAGATTCAATTCTAAATAAGTATATTTTAAAATACGGGGCGCCCCTAAAAGTTATTTCAGACAATGGTCCTCAGTTTGTTAGTAAAATGTTTGAGGAAATGTGTGCAAAACTGGGCATACGTCATCTAAAGATGGTCCCGTATCGTCCGCAGTCAAACATAGCGGAACGGGTGAATAGAAATGTAGTGAAAATAATTCGTAGTTATGTGAAAAACTATCACTCTACCTGGGATAGCCATATAAATGAATTTGCATTTGCCCTTAGGACCGCCAAACACGATACTACACAAAAAACACCCGCTGAACTCTTCTTAGGAAGAAAGATCTTGACCCCCCTAGATAAACTGTTCTTTGTACAGGAAAGGGCAGAAGAATTTAAAATGAGTGATATACAAAAGTTAATACGGGAAGCGACGGAAAATATAGAAATGGCCCAAAGAAAACAGAAATTGTACTATGACCTAAAAAGAAGAGAGGTCAAGTACAATGTGGGAGATGAAGTGTTGAAGATTAAACACAACTTGTCAAATGCCCCAGAGGAAAAGGTGGGGAAATTTTTTCCGCGTTTTGAAGGCCCGTTCACAATTGAACAAATTACGGGGGCAGTGGTTATATTAAAAAGAAATGATGGTCAAACGCTCAAAGCGAATGTGGACCAAATAAAACCGTTCTATAATCGCAGCAAAATGGCTGTATTTAAAGATTCGTTTCAGGATCCGAGGCAATCGACTAGCCAGGAAGATATACGTCAGCAAAAACAGCAGGAACCAGCTACAACGGCATCGAAATGTCAGAAGAAGAAAGCTCCCCCCCAACAAAGAAATAAGAACCAAAAAGGTGGTTTCAAAAGAAAGTCTCACGATGCAGGTGAACAAATCTACGAACGGAATTACGAGCGCACCAAGAGAAGAAAGCAGAATGGGCAAGGGAAGCCCAATGTATCCAAAAGAACTGTGGAATCATCGGACAGGTGCCTGAGAAGCAAGAAACGTCGATTGCAGCCTGAGAATCAACTTCCCGAATACAGCAGGAACCAGGACAAGCAACGAGCAAGGGCCCAGGAGAGAAGGGCCCAGTCCACCAAACGTCCAGCGGAGCAACCTCCTCTACAAAGGAAATTGCCGAGGATACAACGACGGAATTTCAAAAGAAAAAGAGACGAGCAGGCTCCGAAAGAACAACGAAAAACGAGGAAACTGAACCAGGCCACAACTTACTCAAGTTTTAAAGATTGGGCCAAGAAAAGGATGGACGATCATAATAAGATAAGTACAATTTCGTATTCAAAAGTTTAGTTAATTTTTGAGTATACTGCAAGTTGCAGGACTGATTTTACCTCAAGCGAGGTTGACTTTTACGCCAAGTGAGCGATAAGTTCTCATATGGAAAGTAAAATGTTTTGTTAAAAGAAATTGTAATTCTTAAAGATTTAAAATTACTTAATTTTGTAAATAGATTAATTCTGTAAAAGCAATGAATTGCTGAAAAGAATATGTTAACTAAATGATTTTGTACGACGCTTTGTCTAAAGACTTGTAAAATGTCTAGAATGAAAATTCGGAAAATTGAAAAACACGATTTAGTCTGTAGACTATTAATTCAATGTAATTTGATATTTCAAGAAAGTACCTTGAGAAAGGAATAGGAAGCACTTGCTGTAAGCTTAGAAATTTAACCTATATTTCTGTAAGCTTAGAAATTTAACTTCTATTTGCATTTCAGGATTGCTGTGAAATTGTTAATGTGTTATGAAATGTAACAAATAATATTATGCTAGCAATGCACGTTAAGTGCAATATTAATGTGAATGTTGTGTGCAAACTGCGAATTTGTATGCATGAAAAGTTAAAGATTCACTATTTTAGAATGCAAGTGTTAATTAGGCTCTCCACCAAATACACTTAAAGTGTTAGACATAAAGCTAGTGAGAACCTTAGGATTAGCTGGTTATAGGGCGTTTTTTTCAGGTCTCGTATGTCAAGTTCTAACTAATGTTAGTCGATTGTAGGTGGAAGAGTTGAACACCCCCGAACACATAAAAACCCGCAATGGCGGTTTGCTTTACATCCAACACCGGTGAGAGAGCATACGGGGGAAGAATTTAATTGTGCTTGAATGATAATGTGTGTGTGCAAAATTACACAGAAAAAAAAAAAAAGGATTTGTACCACTTAGAATTATTCTGTTATTATGTCATACTAAAGTTGTTTTCCTTCCAGATTTTGCTGGAAGGAGTAAGACTGTTTGAAGAATAAGACTTGAAAAAAAAAATGTTGAAGATTGTTGTTCCAGAAAATTTCGTCTGTATTTTACACAAACATATATTGCCTTGTAAGAGTTGGCCTAAGTTTAGAACAGTGAAATTTTCGACTATTTAGAATTGCTAGTTTTCAACATGGTCCGTTTGGACCAAAGTAGTTTAACTATCGCAATTCTGGCGGGAAGTATGTAAGGTTTTAGTTAAACTAACCAAGTTTATTTTAATTTAAATCTTTTCTATCTCCTCTCTGCTTCAACTTCCTGTCAGAAGAAGCGCGCGTTTTTAGCTTATGCTAATTTTTGAAGTTCAGCCAAGCACTATTTAAGCCAGAGGTAGAAACCTCTCGGTGTGTGAGAGCTTTGCCTCAGATCACGGTCACGCTGCTCAACGTTCGCCTGACCAGCTAGCAGTTTAAATTTATAAGCCATAGTGCTTACTACGTGATTGCATTGTAAAATAAATTAAAGTGCGGTAGTATTTAGTATACCTTGCTACGCACCCTTTTAGATAGAGGCCAACTTCCGCGAATTGCTCTGCGAAGCAAAGTTTAATTTAAGTTCTATTTTAATTTATTTAAATTTATTTGATTGTTAAGTTCGACCAAAGTGTGGTCTGTTACGTTCTGTATCTCTCCCGAATTGGGAGGTTTGTATTTAATAGTGATTGAATAAAAGAGGATTTCAAATCCCTTCACGTGCAGTTATTCTCCAGCCCAGCAGTTACATCAGAACATAGCGTACCTTCCGCTCACTGTTCCAGTTCAGGACTTAGAACGTAAGGATAAGAACCCTATTACAGAATTTACCATGTTCTCAAAGAATACACACAGAATGCTAAGTCCTGATAATCTCTACTACCTTTATTGCCATAATAATTAATTCATAGACGTATCTTCAACTTCAAGCTAATTCTTCAAAATATGCTATGCTTATATAAAAGTTATGTACAACCCACAATTGACTGTTCGACACGGGGTAGGGCATCTCCCAGGCACCTGATTCTGTGACTGCGTCACCTAATAAAAAAGTGGCCCACCCATTAGGCGATTCCATAATAAAGTGACTACCGCCATTGCCTCCTAGATATATTTAGGAGGCACTGCTACCGCTTCTGACCTTAGTAATGGCCGGGCCGAAGTCGGCTGATGGCCGCCATTGGAAAGGGGGAGAACTTAACTGTGCTGGAAGACATTCATAGTTCCGACAGATGTATGAGTTGGTGGATTTTCTTTCAGGATCAAAAGACTCCCTTTCTTAATATTTACCCGCGTCTGAGCAGTCTTAGTATGAGTTTCCTGGCTATTTTTTCATTGAGCTAGACGCTTTTTCCCTCTCAGTTTTAATATATTAAAATAATTTTAATATTTAACATAAATGATTTTCTACTTAGTACACAGAAAGATTTCAAATAACTACTTAATGTACGTACATGAAAACGTGTGAATGGTAAATATAAGATAAATGTATACATGGGAAAACTTCGAAGACCAGCGGAAGTTTCAATGGTATTTTACGCAAATTATTTTTGAGTCTCCGTGCATTGATACTGGCTTTCAAAGTCAATGTAATTTTATTTAACAGTAAGTTTTGTAGTCTTATCCGTACGCTACATTGCGGCCACGGTAAGTCGCAACGTCACGTTGTTGACATTTCCTTGGTTTTATTTTTGTGCGTCATGCTTATTCTATCTATTATAAGCTCCTTGATTCCAATCAAAACAAAACAGTGGTAGATGATTATATTGAAAATGCCGAATCTTTATCTAGAAATGCTAACGAAAAAATTTAAATAGAAAATTGTTTCTATGAAGTGCGAATGACCTTCTGTTTTTATTAAAATGCTACGTCATAACTTTTGATTAAGATTTAGAAAGATGAATTTGAGGAAAAACAAAGAAAGGATAGTTAAGAACGAAAAGGAGGGAAGAAATCTTTTGAGAAAAAGGTAGCAGACATTTAAACATTTAACAAAAATTTTGGTAATCTTCCAAGATCCACACAGCCCATGAACAGCATTCTGGAAAAGACCACTGAACTCTAGTATTTCGTCTCGCGCAGGTATAGTGAATAGGCAGGAATAGGAGACTCTGAATCAGATTTTTATTTGACAGAGAAAGAAAAGGAACTTAGAAATCATTACTCTTTTTAAATGAATATAAACGTTTAAGTAAAAATTTGAATTAATTCAATGTACAGTTTATTTATTATAAAGTATACGTAAAGTCTTAAGTTTTTCCTCCAAGTCTCGAATCTACAAAATCAATGCTTCAAGAAGAATATGTTTAAATAATTGACACGCGTTTGATTTTGGGCAAAATCGCGCTAAAACCTATACAATAATTCTCACAATAATTTAAAAAAACATGGATTTCTTCCTTTTAACAATTAGTAAAACTTTGAAAAATAACATACAAAAATCTGATGTGTACACCCCATGACTTCCTTGTACGGAATATTAAATTATACGCATTTTGCATTTAATTTAAACTTATTTGACTGAATTAAATCTACTTCATCAATAGCGCATAAACCACAATAGAATAAATGCACTCTTTAAAGTTCACTATATTTTACCACAGCGACAATTTGGCGCTGCTTCACTTAACAGCGTTACATCCCATTCATTTTATAACTCATCAAGAATGCAAAAAATTATGTATATCAGCTGGAGAATTATCTAATCGTCGCTAATTGTTCTATTCAAATACTATAATAAATCTAAAACGATGTGTAAAAGAAATTAAACAAACAAAAAAAGGGGGGAGAAAGAAAGAAAGAAACAGTTTTCCGCAGATGATTCTGTATTTCTCATTCAATTAGTTCAGTTCGCATTTCGCGACAAGGCAAAAATACATAAAATCTCAAAATATCTATATTAACAGTTACGAAGTAAATCTTAAACACTTATTTCCTGGAATAAATTCCGGAGTGGATTAAGCATGATTTAATTCCTAATAATAAAAGAAGGCGTTATCTTTGTTATTGCGAAGCTTAGTTTTTCTAGATTGGCAACAAATCCAATATTCTCCTAGGTTTCAAAAGTAAACAAATATGTCCCCCATTAGAAAAACGATTAGGCTTAGCCACGCTTAAAAAACTTTTAAATTGTTGATAATTCTACAAACCTTGCATGCAGATTTACTAAAGGCATAAAAACCTTAACCGGAAGATAAGAACAACATAATTCAATCATTTTTAAAGTAAAAAATGCACAATTTACCAACATATAAGAATAAAAAAACTGAGCTCAGTGGGCCGAGTAACAGAATACATAAATTTATATACTTTTGGTGCGGCCGATTGCAACCAATAGGAGGTACCAATAGGAGTAACCGTGCCTCCATTTTCCCAAGACAACGGCAAACTAAAGCAACAGGATAACTGAAGTGTTCGAATAATTAACAAAGGATATTCTATCACAAGTGTGGCAGAAACTGGAATGCCGCATAGATAATTCCTTGTCACCGGAGTTGCACATACAGAAGCTCTATCGAAACTTGGATAACTATAGTTTCACTGTAAATTTGATTTTTCAAAATAAAGTAATTACAGCGCTCACAGGTATGCTTTCTTTTTGTCCTATTCAATATGAAATACCGTATTATACTTCTGTAACTATGCTACTAATTTATGTAGTTAACCAAAAATCAGAAGTTTATAAATCATATGCTGAAAAGGCTCGTGAAGGGGAAAAATGCGCATAAATATGGCGTTTCGAATTTTTTGAATTAACTAATAATTTTGAATTGAAAAATCAAAAAAGAAACTTAACGAAATCCAAAAATGAATAGAAATTACAGTTTATATAGTAATTAACAGACTTTTAAAGTTAATTCAGAATGTAAGAGAAAAACGCCAATCTAAACTTTAAAACTAGGCAAAAAAAGCAACCTTAGGACGGCAAAAAGTTTTTTACCCCTGAAGAAGAGGGGTCTATTTCAGAACGCCCTCGAAATCGAGAGGGTTTTATTCAAAAACGACACCAATTTAACAATGATTTTTCCTTGATTTTAAATTATAATTTGCTATTAAAAGTAATTACTTAATTCATACTTCTAAAAAATATTAGCAGTTTTTCATGTAAAATAACGTGTAACTTCGCTAACATTTTCGTACTGTTAATCCCGTGATTGGGTAACGAGGAAACATTCCAGTTAGCTACTTAATACTTCATTTAGAGTGCATTGCAGACACGAGTTCGTATTTACGTAATATATCGTTAAGTTTCAAATTTAAAATTAGATCTGGAAATTTAAATGCGGTTTTTTTTAAGAAAAAGGAAAATGTTATTAAATTTTCATATTCAAGTAGTTTCTATATAAATACTTTATCAAGTATGATTTAATTTCTTCGGAACTATTTTATTCAGAAAATTCCAGGAAATATTTCTTAATCTTTTACAGTTTTTCTCACTTACACGAGATTGATGGATTAGTTTTTTTTACAAGAAGTGAATATATAATAATGCAAAGCTGCGAAACATTAGCAGTTCATTCCTGGCGAATGAAAGGTCTGGTTGCATGTGGTTTATCCGATACATAAAGAAATAAGACACTAGTTAGTTTAACATTTTCCTTACTGAAATTTTTGAAAAATTACAATGTGTTTCTAATACAAGAATTAATTAAATGATGACCCTTAATAAATAATTACGTAACTTTAATATTATAATAACTCTACAATACGTAACTAATTTCTGCTCATTTTCTTCAAGTTTTGAAAGTTTTATGTTTTCTGCTTCAATTTTCAGTTGAAAACTACTAGTAAAAAATCTGATGTGGACACCATATGACTTCCTTGCCCTCCCTATTAAATTATACACTGCACTTTATTTAAATTTACTTCCTTGAATTTTATTAGAGATATATTTCTCATTCAATCAACTGAGTTCTCAATTTGCGGCAAGCGTACATAAAAACTCAAAGTACCTTCATTAAAAATTGTAAAATACAGAAAAACCTAAAACGTCAAATACAGTTAAAAACAATTAAAAAGTAAAATTTACAATTAGATTTCGTACGCAAAAACAAAGAATTCGGCAAGCAGACAAAAAGACAGATTTTTCGGTGTACCAGATTTAAAGTTTACTTTTGGTCCCTTTTGACAAAAAGACACTGAAATTGGTGCGCAAACTGACTTAATTCACTGTTCTGCTTAGTGTTTCAAATGCAAACAAATGGTAGCCTTGTTAGGCTTAGCACCACTCATACAACTTTTAAATTGTTGATAATTCTACAACTCTTACATGCAAATTAACTAAAGGAATAAAAACCTTAACCGGAACATAACATAATTCCGTAACTTTTTAAGCAAAAAATACAGAATTTACCGACATACAGATTAAAAAACAGAGCCACAAAACCGGGTGCGAGGGTGGATACGTATATATATATATATATATATATATATATATATATGAAATAATGAAAATAAATTGAGAAGTAAAGACGAGCAGGAATTTTGATGTCGTAGAATGCTGAGATTCCGATCCACACTCAATAGGAAATTTGGCAGTTGAGGGTTGAGGCAGATTAAATCCTCATTTTATTTTCAAAGTAAACATACTGCGGCCACAAACAACTTGGCACATTATTTGTGCCTATTTCAAGAGGTTTACATTTTTGATAACTTTGCAGCAAGAAGAAAGCAGCAGACAGCAATCCAGCTAGGTCGAAGAGTAGCGAGCAAGTGTCTTACGTTCAGGGTGAAATCTTAATTCAGACTGAGGTAGTTTCCGTTCTCAATGCATTTCGATTGGATAGTTAATACTTCTGTAAAATTATTATTGGTTGCTTGATGTTTAGTTCCATTTACATCATCAGAATTATGTAAGAGTCATATGACATGGATTATTCTAGAAATGACGCAGTGCAAAACAAAAGAGGTTACTATTTTTAGAATTGAGAAGGGAAATTTATGTTGCTAATTTAATCTTTTACATATTCTTTATTTTTCTTACATAAATACATACACGTTTGGTGCGACCCATTGCGACGAAAAAGGGAGGTGCACAACTACACGTTATAGCAGTCCCTTATACAAAATTTCAATGTTCTGATGCCACTCGTTTTTGAGTTATGCAAGATGCGCTAAATAAGATTCCTTTATTCTGTCCGTATAAACAGATATTATACAAAAACATTCTGCAAAGACTCGAGAGCGGTCAAAATGGATATTTCCTTGAAATATGATATTCGAAATTTTTCGCGATTAGAATACTTCCTTTACTTCGTAGAAGGAAGTAAAAGGAGTCTTGTATCGTTCAAATGTATTCGAGAGCGGTCAAAACGGATATTTTATCTGAAACATGATATTCGAAATTTTTCGAGATTAGAATATTTCTTTTCGTACAAGGAAGTAAAAAAATAGGAAATATGGATAAAAATATTCTTCTATTTCTCTCGTGCGCATAAATATTTACATAATGCACAAATATTTACATATTACATAGTAAGAGCGAAAACAGACTGCAAAATTAAAAATTTGAAAACGCATGCATACGATCTTACCACCATATTATATTCTGCAAGTGTTTTATTTCTTACCGCATTTTCTATTTTAAAATTGTGGAGATTTATTGATACCTTATTTTTCACGTTAATGTTTTACACCGTTATGTTTTAAAAGTACTGCGTGTTCGCCTTGCTGTCTCGTTTAACCAGAAGTTATAAACGACGATGTTTTCTCTTCTCGTTGTTTTGCCCGTGACATTTTCATCTGCTATGCTTTCACTAGGAACCCGCCAGAAAGGCCGTGATTTTTTCATCACGCTTGAGAGAATGTAGCTATTGAATAGATTTGTTGCCCAAGGAATTTCCGTGCCTTTCCCTATTAATGCAATGCATATTTCCGATTTCTAAGAATTAGATTTTCTGAAAATGCTGTTTACGAAAATATGCCCCATAAGACAATTGACTTATCTTCCGTAATAAATTTAATACTACCAAAATTCCATACCTATCGAAATTCGTAAAAATGTTAAACAACAGGCATGCAATAGGAAAATATTGAAGCCAGCTAATTATTCTGAGGTTATGTAGCTTAAATTTAAACTAATTTTTTATCAAAGCAATTGAAGACTCTTTTTTTTTCTGCTCTATCAAGAATCTTTTCTACCAATGAATTTTTACAAAATAAAGAGCTCGAAAATCAATAAACTGTTTATAAGTAGACATCACGAATTCATAATTTAAAGGCAATAGAAATTATTCACTTGAAAGTGTGATCAATGACATACAGATGCTTGAGCTAAATTTAATATAAGAATTAATTGTTACAGGAGGTTTTGCTTGATGAAGCTTGTTACTTAAATTAGCGCTACAATGTATATCCGCTATGTAAAACTTCAAGTGAATGCAATTTCTCTCTCTCTCTTTTTTTTAATATAGCTCAGATTTTCTACTGCCTTCCATAATGAAATTAACTAGCTCGAACTCGCAATAGATTGCTAAGCGCTTTAGTATTTAAAATCTAGAAAAATTCAAGTGTATCCTTAATTGACACTAAAGTTTAATGAAACAGCTTTTCGCATTTTAAAAGATAACGTATCGTTAGATTTTCCTTCATTGGAAGACCCTCAAGCGTCTTATCCTATTTACATCATTATATATATATATATATCTATATATCAAGATATTTAATCAAATGGTAAAAAATGAAAAAGCAGGTGAAAAAAAAATTTTGGGGGGGGGGGCTAGATACTTAAAGGAATTTGTCTACCGTTTTTCAAATTACAAGGTTTAATTTTAGGGACAATTAGCAAGTTACCTTTTTAAATTGCCCAACCATTTCTCAGGTTTTGTAATCATGTGACTTACACAATACACTTACGCGAATTTATTTAATACAGGAATGAAACTTAATATGTTTGAATTCCTTGAGCTAAAACGAATTTGGAACTTTAATCATGCTGGATTAAGCAATAGTTAAATAATATATGTAATGAATTAAGTAACTTTTATTACAGAAATATTTTAGATTTATTATAGTATTTGAACATGTGGCAAAGATTAGATAATTCTTTAATAATGGAAGAAAGTATAATAATAGAAGAAAATGATATTACACATTTTTATTTAATTTGACAACCTTTCTGATGTTATGAAAATAGTTCATTTATATTTATGGAAATAGAAAACAACTTTTTTAAAAAAGCTTAAGTAATTCTAATTTAATAAATTTTTGGCCTGTACTGCAAATCTATGCAAATTCACTGTCCTTTCTCTTACAAATTACATCATATTATATGAAGAGAATATTTTGATTGGGTTGTGCTAAAGATTATCGCATATAAATTCATTTCAAAATAAAAAATGAACTAACCATAACATGAAAGGGGAAAGTGGTACTTAAATACAAAATGAATAGAAATCTGTAACTACATGAATGCAGATTTCATTTGGTACTCAGTTATTATTTTTAGAATGCGGATTAGCTTTTTATAATATCTCATCAGTGAAAAACAATTATGCGCTTGAGGGTCTTCCAATTTATATGTTTTTTGTGACCAACTGAATATTCATCACATAAGTTTTTAAAAATTGAATTTCTTTCGCCCAAATTCACATCACTCGACCTGCTAACATCCCAAAGTTTTTCATCAAATTCCTCAGGCTTGAACATTCTATATCAGCAACTTAACTTTTGAGAAAAAAAATCTGATATCTGATGTGTTCACCACATGACTTCCTTGTTAGGAATATTAAATTATACCCATTTTGCATTTCATTTAAACTTATTTCATTGAATTAAATCTACAACATCGATAGCGTATAAACCACAATAGAATAAATGCGCTCTTTAAAATTCACTATATTTGTTACCATAGCGACACTGGCGCACGGTTCCCTTAAAAGCGTTACATCTCATTCATTTTATAACTCAGAATGCACAAAAATTATGTATACCATCTGAAGAATTATCTAATCTTTGCCACATGTTCTATTCAAATACAGTAATAAATCTAAATAAAAGAAATTAAACAAATAAAAAAGAAAGAGTTTTTCAACAGACGATTCAGGTCTTCTTATTCAATTAATTCAGTTCTCATTTTGCGACAAGACAAAAATACATAAAATACATAAAAACTCAAAATATATATATTAAAAATTAGGAAGTAGATCTTAAACACTTATTTTCTCGAATAAATTCCAGAACTGATTAAGCATGATTTAATTCGCAATATTAGAAGAAGGCGTTATCTTTGTTATTGCGAAGCTTAGTTTCTCTAGATTGGCAACAAATCCACTATTCTGCTAAGTTTCAAATGTAAACAAATATGGCCGCTATGGCCAAAATAATTAGGCTTACCGCACTTAAGTAACTTTTAAGTTGTTAATAATTCTGCAACTATACATGCAGGTTAACGAAAGGCATAAAAACCTTAACCGAAAGATAAGGACAACATAATTCAATCATATTTAAAGCCAAAAATGCACGATTCACAAACATATAAGAATAAAGAAACTGAGCACACTCAGTCGGGTAACAGAGTGGATATATATATCCACTCTGTTATATTGGATATATATAAAGTGGATATATATATATATATATATATACATATATTTATGTACTTTTCGTGCGGCCGATTGCAACCAAAATAGGAGGTGCACATCTACATGTTAAAGCAGTCCTATACACAAAATTTCAACGTTCTGAGGTTACTCGTTTTCGAGTTATGCGAGATACATACGTACGTACAAACGTCACTAAAAACTTCTTCAGAATCCATTTTAAATCAGTTTTATAATTCGTTTGGGGTAAAAGAGTCCTTTATTCTCTCTTTATGTTCAGATATCACGCAAAAACATCGTTAAATTGCATTCGATAGCGGTAAAAATGGATATTTTCGTTGCTATATGATACTCGAAATTTTTGCGATTACAATACTTCCTTTTTACTTCGTACAAGGAAGTAAAAAAGGTCCTGAAAGCGGACACATATTATAAAGATACCGCCATGGAGATTAAATCCCAGAATGTGGTGTTACAAACATTCGGCAAAAAGGTTTTCAGCGCAACATGCAGCTCCTAAACAAATATGCCATCAAATGATTGATTAATTTTAAGAGATTCTATGCCTTTAGAAAACTAAAATTCTCTTCTTTTTTAGTGACTGCCCTCACAAAATTTTACGATTCAACCTAGTTTGATGAGAAGAAGAGGTAAGTACGCTTATTGAAGACAATTCAGAAACGTTTACAACACCATTAATCCTCGGAATCTGTCGCACTTTAGGATCGAATTTTTTAATGTAATTAGTTCTTCTTGTTTACATACTATCTCTCTCACATAAAGAGCAATAGTATTTTATGTATCGAAGTTATAGTTAGAGCTTATACTTACAGATATGTCATGAGTAATTCTCGTAATTGTTTTTTGAGCAAAAATTCCCCATTTTCATAGGTCAACAAGCAGCCCAGCTGTAAAATCGCTAAACACTGGTAGTTCGGTCGGAGGTTCGAATCCGGCGAGCGGGCTGGCTGCGTGCGCGTTTTTGTGGTTTTCTCACGTGTAACATGTATACGAGCCAGTTTCCCTTAGAAAGTCCTTTACGAAGGCAAGAATCTTTCAAGGCGCAAAATAAAATAAATGCGCGGACTGGTGTCATGCCCGTTATCAAATAAGACAGCTATTAAATACTTCTTCAGGAGATTTAATGTACAGTTTCTGTTCTTCAGGATTGTATTGTTGCACCATCATGGCACTAACGCTCAAAATCTTCCTTTCTACCAAACAAGTATTCTAAAATTAATTTTCACTGCTTCTGAAAAAAAATTGCTGTCTTGTGTATTTCCTAGATTATTTTATACCTTTAAACTTGATATCAATATTTCAGCTTCACTTTCTAATGAATCTGTAGAACCAAGGGTTTTTTTTTTTTTTTTTTTTTTTTTAATTTTTTTTTTTTTTTTTGAAGCACAAGACGTGAAAAGTATGCAGTGTCTTCCCCGGGACTCGAACCCTGGACCGCTCGAATACGCTTCCAATTACACCATGAAAGCATGCGGAAAAGAGGGAGAAAATACCTTACAAATTAAAATCAAACACTAGCAAAACTGATTTGATACAATGTATTCGTATATCAGAATTCAGGGATAGAACTACGGCTTCAAACGAAATTTTTATTACAAAAACTGGCAATTCAATGGAGAAATTCTGATTTCATACTTTAAATCAGACTGACAAAATGCCCCAAAATCACTAAATATCTTTTGTAACAAAAGCACTGCTATAATGAATCACTGCGAATAAAACTTTTAGTATCATTATTCTCTTGTGGACTGTAAATATTTGTATAGCTCATTAATTATTAGTAAACATTATTTTTACTGTCTGAGGAAACTTTAATTAATCATAATTCGTAAAATTAAACTTCATAAAGAAGTGCAAAGATTTTACAGTGCAATTTAAAGAGTTTAAAACAGGTAAAATTCAGAAAAGGAATCTGTAAAGTCACAAAATGTGCAAAGCATACCAGAAGCAGTTAGTTATTTGGCAAATAGCGAACTTTTCTTACATATCATGAATTCTTGCCTTAAATTAAGCAATTTTCCTGGGTCATGGAAAGTCACTAATTTGGTGCTGTTTCCCAGAAAAGGAAACGATAAATCAACTCTTAGTGCCTACCGACCAATATGACTTCTTTGTACGTTTTGAATAAACTACTACCACAAAGACTCACACACTTTCTCTCGAATAATAAACAGTTACATCAGTACCAATTTGGTTTTACGTCGAATAAAGGAACGGTGGATACATTGGTCAATCTTAAAACCATCATCAAAGATAATAACTTGAAATTGGACACTTGTGTAATTTCTCTAGATGTGATGTCTGCCTTTATTTGGTAGCCGGGTATACTCGCCACCCTCCAAGATCTTAATTGTCCAGAAAATCTCAACAATTTGCTGAAGAATTATCTTCATAATAGAAAAGTCACCTAAAAAAGATATGGCGTCCAATGTTTTCAAAGATTATTGCAAAGGCGCACCTCAAGGATCTAATGTAAGTCCAATTTTGTGGAACATTGTGGCTAATACTGAATTTTACTTATGAAATGATGTCACTCTTCAAGCGTATGCAGATGATTTCATCGCCATTATTGGCGGTAAAAGTCGTGCATACTTAGAAAGAAAAGCGAAAAAAGCATTATAGAATATAGAAAAATGGAGTGATAAATATAAACTTAGTTTTAATAACAACTAAAACAAAAATGACATTTCCTAAGGGTTCAAAACTGGTAAAAAAATCCACCAAGATTACAATGCAAGAATATCCCTATTCGAAATAATGATACATTAAAATATCTAGGGTTTTGTTCTCAATAAAAAATTAACCTGGATTCTGCACCTCTCGGAAGTGCGAGATCGAACACATGCAGTTGTAAACTATTTAAATCGTCTCATGACGCACAAATGGGGACTTAGAGGTAAAATATGGAAAGAACTGTATTTAAGAGCAATTAAAAGATTAATATTATACAGTTGCCCTGTATGGTGGCATTATAGCGGCGCAGCAAGAACACCAAATAAATTGCTACAAATTCAACGAACAGTATTACTGCATGTAACGAAAGCGCTTTGTACTACACCAGCAACTGCTCTTCAGGTTCTCGTTCGAGCGCTTCCATTAGATATTAAAGCAGAAGAGGTATCAAAGTTATTTCGTCTCTTTCACTTTCAAGAGGTGAATGAATTTAATATTCCGAGTTCTATGGTGGAATTGTAAATACCCAGCTAAAATCACACCAATCGTTTGGCATATGAATGTTCCCAAAGGAAAGAGAACAGAAATTTTTACAGATGGATCAGATCCAAGATAAAGTTGGAGCTACATTTATAGCTTACGAAGATAAACAAGTTATAATATTTAAAAAGTGTATACTAAATAATTCGAGCACAGTTTTCCAAGCCGAAACAATAGCTTTGAAGGAAGCCTTTTCATGGCTAAATGCTTTTTCAGAAGTAATAAGTCACAATACACGAGTATTTACACGGTAGCCAAAGTGCCAAACGCATTATATTCCACAAAGAACACATCTTTACTTATTCAAACTCTTCAAGAAACAATAAATATGGGAATGAATATTCGCCAATTAGCAAATGAATGCATATTTAGGAATGAAGATGCTGATACAGCAGCTAAAGATGCCATATTAAGGGATATGATTGATATCCATCTTCCTGTTTCAAGACTTACAATCAAAGATAAATTTTCTAAACAAATTTTAATAAAATGGCAAAAAGGATGGGATGAGGCAGATACAGGAAGATTAACTCATGACTATTTCCCTCAAGTATCCCTAAAAAGAATAAACACAAATTTCTTCCTAGTACAATTAGCAGCAAATCATGGAAATTTTCCATCCTATTTCCAGCGATTCTTATGAAGAAATGTAAGATGTAGATGCGGAACACCAGTACATCTAAACATTACAGATGGCAATGTCCATTACTTTCAATAATTAGAGAAAAACACTTACCCAGTATTTGCAGATTTATTCTATGGTACAAACTGTGTGTCTGCACTTCAACAAATTATGAAATATATTATTGTAAACGAAGGCATGGTGATTATAAATAATTAATCATATTACATGAGTGAATTAGCGAGTATTTACTGGCCAGCAAAGATTATAGCATGTCCTGTCTACATTTGTAAAGAGTAAGAGAACAAGAGAAAATTATATCAAGGCTTCTTTCCATCTGTATAGGCTGTATATGTTTTCTTTCCTTACTCTACTATTTTATTACTTTATATGTTTAACAAAGGACTGGTGGATCCTGTTGACATGGGTATTCAAATTTCCATTTGAGCCCGGTTAATAAATGTTTGTGCTATCAGCCTTATGGCTGCATATGTTGAGTGGAGGTCTGATCAATTGTCTGGGCAATATCGGCACAGGGGTTTAAAATTATCTCCCCGCAGTGGAGTTCCTATCTTGGTTGAACGGGGCGGCAATTCAAAATATAAACAGATAAATACCAGAAGGAGATTTCATATAGAAATGTTTTTTTGCAGAATTTTTAAAAGAGAAAATCAAAAGTAAAAACAAGTGAAGGAAATTATTGTTTCATTAAAAAAACTGTAAAAAGAAATAAAAACATATTCTCTACATCAGACATTCAAGAACAGAAACTCATTCACAACAATATCCAAGAACAAATCATTTTATTACTAGTTTTTTTTAATCTGGTAATAAAATGATTGCTTGATGATAAAAAAATCAACTCTATGATTTCTCCAAGATAAGCTGTCGTGTTTCATAACTAAGAAGAAGATGCATTTTTACAGAGAGTTTTTTGAGAATGAATTGCCTCAGACTTTCTTTTGTTTCTTTTTACTTTTTATGATGAACAGCATAGGCTCGTTTTAACAAATTTACACTGAGATATTTAAAACGCTTCTGCTTTATAAAGTTTATAACATTATAAGGTATATCTCCCACATTCATAGCGTGCCTTCGTGGTGTAATGGTCAGCACACTGAGCCGGTAATTCAGAGGTCCGCGGTTCGATCCCCGGCGAAGGCAATGCTAATTTTTCACCTCTCCTGCTTCCACAAATCCTAATGACTCTACAACATATTCATACCATTGAAAACATTTTGATGAAGTATTCATTTTCCTTATATCACTTATAATCTCTGAATTACTTATAATCCGTGTATTAACAGAAGTACGAAAGATAAAAACATCGAAATCGTAAATCCATCATTTCGAGTAATAATTTTTTTATTTATATCTCCCAAAATACACGAGGCATTCTTGGATGAATAAATTTTACTTTTTTGTTATTATTAAATTCCTACTATTAGCTCACATTCTCCCTATTGTTATTTTGTTCAAATTTTCAATCGTTAATAAAATACTTTTTATTCATCCACTCAAGTTCAAATACATTTTTTTGAACTTGTAGCGGATGACACTTGATGCTAATACAGTGTTTTCACATATTAAAGTCAATTCCTACTTATTTATTCCCGTTTATCAAAGTAAAGATATAGAAAGATGAAATAAAATGTAAATGATATTAAAGATGAAAGGAGATATTAAAGAACTAAAGACATGTTTTTATTAAATATATCGTAAGACTTACAAATAATGACTGTTTATTAGGCATTCTCACGTGCTGTAAAAAGTAATTTTGTAACGACTTATAAATAATAGTATATGACTGTGGTAAATGGGATTGTAATATTTAACAAAAAAAAGTGGCAACAATAATATAAAAATCATAAACGAACTCAAAGATTAAGTGATCAAGCCTTGAGACCTGTGAAATCATTAGATGGAATATTAATTGAAGAACTGGACTGCTCGAAACTCACTGGAACGGTTCCTTGCAATATGAAGCATTACAAGAGATGGATAGAATGAGAAATTATAGACCACCATAAGCTTCATAAATTAGAAACGAAAAAATGTTAATAACGTTAATAAATGTAAGTGAAATAAAATTTTTCTTTGTTGACTTAAATAAAGAATTGACTTCCATTTTTTATATTACTTCTTTTTAAATTCGTTTGTTATTTAATGCAACATTGTGTTTTCTGGTTATCATTTTAGATTTGCGAACAATTATGACCAATCAAAATATCTTAAGGGACGTTTGTTTTGTTTATTTAAGTAACGTATGAAAAGAAGTGACACTGATAAATTTCCTTACTCATTGCTGTAAATGATTATTTTGTACATTATTTAATTGCTGATGTTGCGAATTTGATACAGGACTTTACTGCAGTTACGCAGGAAAGAAATTTATTGTTTATACAGCAGTAAGTAAATTGCATACGCACACGCAAAATTGTATTGAACAACAGCTATCTATGAAATGCCTTTTGTCCAAATATACTGTAGCTCTTTTTAGTCACCACAGTAACATCGGCCAGACATTTTCACTGAGACATCACTTGTTATTTACGACTATTATTAGACCCATGGAAACCTGGTCTAGAGTCTCTAAAATTTCTTATGATTGTTTCCTGCTAAGAGCTATTTTTAATTTTCTGGAGATTTAATGTTTTTAAAGTGGTAGAATGTCTCCTGCATCTTCTTTCTAACATTTTATTTTATACACTTTAAAAAAAGTAAAAATTTAACAAATAAAAATCAAACAAATTATTGTAAAATATATTTTATTTTCTGAAATGGAAAAATTTACTCTTAGATTAAGAATATATCTTGCTTATTTACACTAGAAAAAAGTTACCTTAAATTTTAATCCCACATTATATCTCCGTCAAATTAAAGATGCAGTCCAGAAATGTAAAACTATACAAACCAAGAGAAATTTAAAACTACAAACTTACAAATCAATCAATAAAAACTGCAGTCACTAATTTGATATGCTGTACGTTTCTTACTAGAAAATAATACACTAGATCTCATAAATCATCTCATATTATTTTATTTCTCTCTTTACGTTCTTCAAAATCTTGATGGTCATATTCCTTCTATGAATCTAATTTCACCATTTTCTTCATAAATTCACTTGTATCTAAGATTTGATTCGTATTTCTTTATATTGCCACTGTATTTTAACTTAATGTTATTAATCGAAAAAGTTTACAAAATTATGTGCAGCTTTGTAAGAACATTTTGTGGTTACTTAAACTATTTTTTAAGATGCATAAGTAATTATTGTATAAACTGCTTTTTACACGAGTAAGCAACATCAATTTAAAGGAACATTTATGGCTCTTTATACATAAATCATTAATTTGCAAGCATTTGGAAATTAATTTGATTAAGCATTCTGTATGTAAGGATATACATTTCTAACCATGCTTGTGTCGGGTACAATAATATATAAGTGGTAACATTTGACAATACGTGTTAATGAATATATTTTCAAATACTAAAATATAGCTCGAAATTCTATGATAGAGAATGCCTTTCCGGCATTTTCACCCTCTTTCCAGTATGCCTTCGTGGTGTAACGGTTAGCACACTCGGAGCATGTTCAAGACGTCCAGGTTAGAGTCCCGGCGAGGACATTGCTTATTTGTCATGTCTCCCGTTTCAAAATAACCTAGTGACTCTACAGCGAAGCCGGAACTAGAAGGTGGTGTATGATGATGCTTCACCACCAGGATTTAGCGATTGGGTCCCCTAATCCCCAGTCGTCCTTTTGTATACAAGGTATTTTCTCAAGCATAAATGCTCCCTCCTTTCTGAATATCTTTGTGGTGTAATGGTAGCACACTCGGCGCGTATGGGAGAGGACAACGTTCCAGTTCCGGCGAGGGCATTGCTCATTTTTCGTGTTTCTTACTTCAAAAAAAAAAAATCGTAATGACTCTACGATAGGAAGTGTCATAATTTACACGGGGAGGGAATTAAAGGAACAGCTAACAAATATGTGCTTTATCTTAATTCTTTTGAATAAAGTTCAATGAAAGGTAGTTGGTTGGTAGCTTAAGATCAACGTTATGACGTAGTCCAATGAAATTAACTTTCGCTGCAGAGAGATATGCAAGTTTTGCACCCGTACTTTAGGCGCGTGTGGAAAGGAGTGTAAAAGCGTGCTTCAGATTCTAATTTGAAAGTCTGTAGCAGTAATTCGGTGAAATGTTCGCTTGTGGAAAGTTAAACATGTCCTACAGAAGGCATTTGAGAGATTGTGAGAAACAGCATGTCGCTGAAAGAACTGAAGCAAGACAAGCATAAATGCAAGCCTGTAAAGACCTAAAAGTATTCAACAGCATCATATCAAAAATCTGAAAATGGTTTAAAGACAATGCAGACAACTAGGTTAAGATCGAAAACGTGCCACAATGGGCTCTCGAGATCATTATTTGGCAACAACTGCTAAATAGGTAACTGACGTCAGCCCAGATTATAAATTCATTGCAGTTACAGGAATTCTATTATCTAGATATACTGCGAGTGAAAGGCTGAAAGAGAGCTGTACGCAAAGAAACCTGCGGCTTGTTTCGCTCTATGCAAATATTGATTGCAGTACAACGAGCTAGAGTACAATCGTGATGTTCGTGGTACTATTCGAGTTCGTGTTACTGGTATAAACTAGAATTCCATGGTTGGAGTACCAACAACAACTGGAGCAGAGATCTCTCTATTAAAAGTCACGTTTTTGTCTGATCAATTTCAGACGTGTTCAATCTGAAGGGAGCAAAATACACGCAATAAGCCTGAAAACACTTGAGAAAGACGTTGGTACTAGGTGGTGTAATCATGTTATGGGTGGCCATGATTCTGAATGGTAGCAATGATTAACACACCTTTACCAGTACAATTATGAATGATGAAATATACAGAGATGAGATTCTTGATCCTTAAGGCAAGCTGTTTAGGAGTGCAATCGTTAATAATTCCCTTTCAACCGGCAATAATGCTCGTCCTTTTCGATCTGTATAAGTGACATTATCTTGAGAACTAAGGAACGTCGTGATTGGTGCGATACGATTGGTGCGAAACACAATATTGCTGACTCATTGTTACTAGAGTTATTCATTCAACAAATGCCACCAAATGTTCAATCTATCCTAGCGTCGGTTGAGTCGCTCGATTATTCGAAAGCTGCCAGCATTGCTGATAGAATATTGGAAGTTACACCCGCTCAGGTAAGCGCAGTTTCTTCACCTGTATCTGTCAGTGTATCTAATAATTCTAAATTGGATTCCCTACTGGATGAGGTGCGCAAATTGCGTGGTGAGGTATTGTCTCTACGGCAGTCACGCAGTGTTTCTCAAAACCACTATAACAGAAAGCGAAGCCCCTCAGCTAAAGCTGCTTCGAATTGTTCCTATTGCTGGTATCATCGCAAATTTAGTGTGAAAGCCAAAAAAGGTGTTCCACCATGTTCGTTCCAGGGAAAGGAACAGGGGAAAGTGTAATGGCGACTTGCGCTTTACCCTCAGAGTATCGTCACCTTTTTATTAGAGCCAGAAATTTAAATAAAATATTTTTATGAGACACTGGCTCAGATGTCAGTCTCCTCTCAGCAACCTGAGATGAAGCGCGTCAAACACCTGTCATGACGTTTACTGCAGCCAACGGTACACTTATTCCGGTAACTCATCAAGTATTGACCTTGGACTTCCTCGTACTTTTAATTCTACTTTTCATGTGTATAAAGTGTGAACAAATATTATTGGATTTGATTTTTGCATTATTTTGATGTATTTATTACCTGATTTAAGGAACAAAAAGCTTGTTGATTTAAAAACGAATTTAAAAATTAATTGTAGTGTAATTAACACAAATTTGTATTCTATAAAAACAATTATCGCAAATAGTGTATATGATAAATTACCGTCTAACTATCCTTAACTGTCAAAGCATCCTGATCTTCATGAGGCTGTTAAACATAATACTACGCATTTCATTGAAACTATTGGTCCTCCTGTTTCATGTAGACCTAGGAGACTAGCTCCAGATAGATTATAAATCGCTAAGCATGAAATTCAAAAAATGATCAATTTACGATGTTTGCACGGTGAGGACGGGCGTTATCATCCATAAACACAAATTGTGCGCCCATGGCGCCCCGAAACAAGCGTACATGTTGTTCCAGAATGACGTCCCGATAGATTTGGCTTGTCATGGATCCAATTTGAACATGCAGGTCAGTTCTGGAACCCAGAATAATTCCACCCCAAACGAGCACTCCTGCACCACCGTAAAGGTGTGGTTCAATGATGTTTTCTTGGTGGTAACGGGTAACTGGAGCTCTTCATATGAAAGTCCGACGAGAATCAGACTGCAAGCTAAACCTGGACTCGTCGGAAAACATCACACAAGCCCACTGTTGTGGTGTCCACAATGCATGCTGTCTACTCCAGGCTAACCGCAGGCGACAGTGAGTTGCAGTAAGTGAAACGCATCTGACAGGTCTACGATCATATAGACCAATCTGCCCTAAGCGTCTGTACACGGTCTGCCTTGAAATTGTCGTACCAGTGGCTGAAGAGAGCTGACGAGACAGGTCTGAGACTGTGCTCCGCCTGTTTCTTTTGGCAGTAACTGCCAAATACCGGTCCTCATTCGGCGTTGTAACTCTGGGGCGACCTATGCTGTAACGTCTACTCACATTACCATCATCTTGGAATCGTTGCCAAAGCCTGGAGATGACACTCTGGGCAATTCCAAGTTCGTCTGATACTTCCAGTTGGGTACGCCCACATTCCAGACGGCCGATAATTCTACCACGTAAAAAATCATCCAAATGCGTCCTTTGTGTCATAACTATTCGGTTATTGCACTGAAATGCTTATAAAGCGCCTGCGAACAATTTTACTTCTTTGCCTGTATTCCTTATATATCACTCTCTTACACTCTCGTCATTGTGACGTACCATCGGTGTCATCTGGTTACTTCCTGAAATTTGCATATGATTCTTGAAGAAGTGTGTAGTGATTTTACAGGTGACATATTTATTTTAGAGTTCGATTTCCGCGTGACTCCGAATTATCCTTAATTTATGGACATGAGTGTAATTACTCCTCTTCTCTTCACATGGTGTCAAAGAAAGGCACAAAGGAATGGAGACCCGTGGGAGATTTTCGGAGGTTAAACGCTAAGGATAAGTATCCTATTCTTAACATTTGTGATTTTGCAGCAGAGTTGCATGGAATAAAGATATTTTCTTGAATAGACTTGGTAAAAGCCTATCATCAAATTCCAATTAATCCGTCTGATATATATAAAACAGCTACTGCCACTCCTTTCGGACTTTTTGAGAGCACAAGAATGCAGTATGGGCTATGCAACACAGCTGCAACCTTTCAAGGCTTCATTGATGAATCAACTCGTGAGCTACCAGGAGTATTTGCTTTTGTCGACGATATATTGATTGCGTCAAAGAACGAAACTGAGCATTTAATACACTTCAAAGCTCTTTTTGAAAGATTAAGTAGTTATGGGTTAAGAATTAATGCATCTAAATGCAATTTTGGTTTAACATCGTTGGAGTTTTTGAGCTTTCAGGTATCTGAACAGGGTTTAAACCTTTACCCGACGGGGTAGAAGCCATTGAAAAATTTCCTAAAGGAAATTTAAGGAAATTTCTCGGCATATTTAACTTTTACAGACGTTTTGTCCCAAGAGCTTCACATGCTTTAGCTCCCTTGAATAGGTTATTGGAAGGCCGCATTAATAAAAAGAAACTTTCGCAACGTAGCAAAATAAAAGACTACCCTCTTGAATGGGACGACGAGGCTGAAAAAGCTTTCGCCAATGCGAAAAAGGCAATTGCTGAGGCAACCCTTCACAGACACCCAATTCCCCAGTGCTACTTTGAAACTTTGCACTGATGCATCTGACGTTGCGGTTGGTAGTTCATTAATGCAATTGCATAATTCAGTTTGGGAGTCCATTGCCTTTCTATCCGTTAAACTCATCAAAAGTCAAAGGAAATGGTCAACTTATGATCCAGAATTATTGGCTATATATTTGTCGATTAGGAAATTCCGGCACATGCTTGAAGGAAAGGTCTTTACAATCTACACAGATCAAAAGCCCTTAATATATGCTTTTAAGCAGAAGCCCGAAAAGTGTTCTCCGTGACAACTTCGTCACCTTGATTTCATAGGCCAATTTTCCACTGACATACGATACGTCAAAGGTCGTGACAATATCGCTGCTGATGTCTTATCCAGGGTAGAAATAGATTCAGCATCTGGTAATCAACACAATGATTATAAAAAATTATCCGAAGCACAACTTCAAGACTCTGAAACTTAAAATTCTTTATCTCAATCTTCACCAGTTTTAAACTAGAGAAACATTATTTTCTTTTAGAAGATGTTACTCTTTATTGTAATATGGACACAGGTATACCTCGACCGTTCATTCCTGAATCTTTTCGCTCTAACATTTTTCAGCAGATTCACCGTTTTTCTCATGCCGGTATTTCAGCTTCAACGAAACTAATCGCTAAGCGATACTTTTGGCCTGATATGAGGAAATTTATTAAAACTGCAATTCAATCTTGCCTACAATGCCAACATTCTAAAATTCATAGACACTCAAAATCACCTTTGGGTACCTTTTCCTTGCCTGATGGCAAGATTTGCACATATCCATATTGATTTTATAGGTTCTTTTCCACCGTCTGAAGGTAACCGTTATTGCATAACTATTGACAGGCCAGAAGTTATACCTACTGCCGCCATGTCAGTTCAAACTACTTGCAAAGTGTTAGTGCATAACTGGATAGCTATATTTGGCTGCTCTGTATCAATAACAACTGATCGAGGCCGAAATTTTCAATCTCACTGATTTAAGGATTTAATGAAGATTTTGGGTGCACATCGAATTAGAACTACTGCTTATCATCCTCAGTCCAATGGGCTGATTGAGAGGTTTCATAGGTAACTTAAAAGTTAAATAATGGCTCATAACAAAACAAAATGGACTGAAATTCTGCCTATAGTTCTGTTGAGTATCAGATCTGCCATTAAGAAAGATGTAAATACTACTTGTGCTAAACTTGTTTACGGTACCACACTGAGATTACCATCAGACATGCTGAATGTTACTAATTTCGTACCTCTTTCTGAATCTTACGTGTCACAGCTTCCATCAGTCATGCATTCAGTTAGACCGATTCCAGCCTCTAAACATGTTCAAACATCAATTTATGTACATCCGACACTTCAAACCTGTTCTCATGTATTTCTACGAATTGATTCGGTTAAACCTCCTCTAACTCCACCTTGCACTGATCCTAATGTCGTTGTTAAACGAATGGATAAAAATTTTATTATTGAGGTAAATAACAAAAAGACTACAGTTTCAATCAATCGCTTAAAACCAGCGTATATATTGTCGGAATGTATAGATTCACCTGTAACTCCTCAAATTCCACATCAGAAAGTCTGTGAAGACTTAAAAATTGCTTCAAAACAAGTAGTTTCTCGCAGTGGACGTAGTGTTCATTTTCCTGAAAAACTGATCACTGTAATATAATTGAAGTTTTTCTTTTGTGGTCTCGTACAAAAGTTATGGTATAAATACTTGATTAATTTATTTTGCATAAGTATTGAGAATTGCTTAAAATTCTTATTGTATTAACTTTTCATTATTTAATCAAGATATGCATTGTATTGTTATATATTCCAATTAGAATTTAACTGTATTATTACTTGTATATTATATTCATTATATTTTGTATTTCTTGGGTTTAATACGTACATTTCAAAATATAACTTTTATGTAAATGTGTATAGCTTAAAACTGGAATGTTGCAATCAACCACTTTTGTATCGTGACTGTGTCACTGGGGGGATACTCTGTGGCAGTCTTATGTTCAACTGCACGCGACGTCAGACGATGTCATGTTGTCATGTCATGTCAGACGATGTCACGTAATAAATGCCAGCGCGACCAGTGAACTCTCTCTAATTGCCCTTAGCTTGACTGCAAAGATGTTCGAATGTTTGTGTAGAAGTTTCTGTTTTATTATAGTTGTGTTAACGTATAGTTATGTTAATGAATAGGTGTGTTAATAAAGTTGTGTTTTAGCGAAGTGGATTCATGTCTTTGAAGAATATTCCCCGAGCCATAACCCGCACACCCACCATAATCTATGTATATGTAGTATTTTAGGTGCATATGAGGAATCCGATACTTTAACAGTTTGAAGTCTAAGTAGTTAGATAGATGGATGCATAAACCGCAAACTTCCAGATGTAGCCGTTTCAAAACATAATTTTATTCCATTATAATTCACACCAGATAATTTTTGTAGACAAAGCATTTATCCAATCATATTTAAATATGGTAAATTTTATGTACGTTGGTTTGTTAAAAGTATGACGTAGGCATTTTTAGCAAAGGCGACAATAAGCGGCACAAAGTTGTTCGCAAGGTAGAAGCTAGAAAAAGGAAGATGGCATAATTACTTGTGAGTGATATTTATACCTAGTAGAATCAGAAAGTACTCCAAGCTGTGATTGATTAATTTTAGTTTTAGTTACCTTTTCCAAGTAGCGTTATGTAACATGGAAAGATCTCGAATTTGGGAGCACAGATGAATTTAGGGGGGAGATAACATCAAATCTAGAATAGTTAATTTTGAAGTCGCCAATCTTTCTTAGCCATCGCATTTTGTTATATCTTACATATATATGGACAAGGATATGTGATTTTTTTAACAGGATAAATATCCCAAATTTGTCATTTAGTATCAAACTATTTAAATGTGGACATTTTACTTAATTTTCAGAAAGTAAAATGTATACTTAACTCATGATTACACACAGAATACGCTATGGAATTTCAAGTTTTGCAATAGAACAGTTATTTCGTTAAAAGTTCCTCCCCCCCCCAACACACACAAACTATAAGTAGTCGGCGGTCAAATCCTCGGGGCCAGTAACGCAGCTAATCGTTTATGAAAGAAAATGAAGTTAGAATTTGTAGAGGGAACTATTTTTTATATAGAAATAATTATTCGACAGAAACGGATTATTTTATTTAAACAAGGAAGTATGAGATTTAGTTTCTTTCATATATGTTCAGCTGGCAGTTTTTTGGCCCGATGCAAGTATAAACGGAATCAAAACTAGATATACTTATATACTCAAATCGGAATTTGGAAGCATATGTTTGAAATATTTTTACAGAATTCTCAAGTTTTAATTTTTTTTTGTCTGCAATAAAATAAATACGTAATTTCTGATACACATGGCTTGGTTACCAAAAAAGTCACGACACGAAGCTACAGAATTTCATTTTTCAGAATAAATTTGAACAAGCTGAATTAAAAAAATCCATCTGCACAAAAATATCAAATAAAAGCGCATTTCGAATGATTTCTGTATTCCTTGCTTTTGCCGCAAAAAAGAGCGAGAAACAAAATAGCAAAAAAAAAAAAAAAAAAAAAAAAAAAAA
>KK112304.1:127498-144932 GCA_000611955.2 Stegodyphus mimosarum
GGGAAAGAGAGAGAGACTCTTGGACCTGGGAATTCTCCTTTCAAATTGGGGTGGAACTGCTACCTTATTAGGTACTCAATGTCCATGCCAACGACAGACTCAGTTCTGCTCTCCTAGCCACTATAAAATTCGTGGTGATGATTTGATGCATCCACTGCATTCAGTTTTTTACAGACCTCAGAAACTTTCCAAGCAGCATCATTTTTTCCTTTAAAAAAGATAAATTAAATACTAAACACTAACCAGCAGTTCCTCACTTTCCAAATATGTTACACGTTTCTTCAACCATTATGCTATAAGCATTTTTTGACGTTAATGTCATTAGCAGAATATTTCCAAAACTGAGGATTTTACACTATACTACCGTGGATTTATCGCTTATGCGACATAGTAAGTGCAAAAAATAAGGTCTATACTTTGTTTTTGAGATAACTCACAATTAGCCAGCTTATGCGATCTTTAATTTATCTCTCAAATGTAACCACTTTGTATCTTCTTAACAGTTTCAGTAATGAAACAACAACAAACACATTTCTTAATAATTTAACTCTTTATTTCGTTTCGAATAGCTAGATTTAGCGAAATGATATAATGAAGATATAATATTTAACGGTAAGTTTTATGGACATTTGTAGCAATAAAAGTTGTTTTTTAACACCACAAATTACTTAACCTGATAACGGAATCATTTACACTGCTGGCCACCCAAATTGCAACACCAAGAAAGACAAGAGATATCACAACAAAATTGATTTAGTAGGTAACATGTTGACCAAGTAACAAATGATTAAATTTATAGACTTCTGTGAAGTGTGATCCTTCCAGAATCAGTAGCGAGATTAGCTGCCATTGTTGGAGATCACCGCTGCCACACGCCTTGGCATTGATTCAGAGAGACTTTGGATGTGTTCTAGGGGTACAGCAGACCAAGCAGCTTCCACACGTTGCCAAAGTTGATCTGGTGTGGCAGCTTGGGATGTAATCTGGGTCAATCGTTCAGCAACCATGGACCACATGTTTTCTATCGGCGAAAGATCCGGACAGCGAGCCGGCCACGGAAGCAATTCAATCTGGCGATTGACGAAGAGCCCTTGGACGATGCGTCCCACGTGTTGTCGGGCATTATGTTGTTGACATATGGTTGTGGGCAAGCCCTGAAGGTAAGGAAGGACAACTGGCTCCAACACCTCGGAGATGTAGCGCTGGCTGTTTAAAGTACCGGCAATGCGTACTAGAGGAGTGCGAGAGTGATATCTAATACCGCTCCATACCATAATACTAGGTGCAGGACCAGTGTGGTGGTGCATAACGCAACTGTTCAGCATCCTTTCTCCACGGTGTCTCCAAACTCGAACTTGGCCATCGCGGTATTGCAGAGAGAAGCGTGACTCGTCAGTAAAGACAATTTCATTCCATGCTGCCGTCCACATCCTTCTTTCATCGCACCATTGTCGGCGGAGATGTCTGTGGTTCTGTGTCAAGGGTAGACGAAGCAATGGACGTCTTTCGGACAGGCCACTCTGCTGTAAATGGCGTCGAATGGTAGGCGCAGACACTGGATGATGCGTTACAGACTGAATGTGCTGTGCTATGGTTCGTGATGTGACTGAGCCATCCATCACTGCCATGCACATAATGTTCCTGTCATCACGTGAAGTGGTGCACTGAGGTGGATGCGATCGAACACGTCTGTCAGTCGTACCCTCCTGCATTCAATGGTCACATATCCGCATTACAGTTGTTTGGTTTCGTCCAACAGGACTACCAATTTCCCTGAAAGATAATCCACACTCTTAGTAGGCCACTATCATTCCTCTGTCGAACTCGGCTACTTGATCAAACGATGATCGCTGTTTACTGCGAGGCATAATTGATCGCTTTTTTGAAAAAACCACAAGAAAAATACAATTGCCGAACTTGAAATCGTCGAAAACTCCAAGCCTTAAATAGCGCTTTGAAGTGGCGCCACAGGCGCGCATGATGTGCGTCTGCGCTGAAATTCTAATCATTTGCATATCTCACCTCTGCTAATGCATGTTGTAAATTTCATGTTATTTTCATGCTTCCTTCAGGGTGTTGCATTTACGGTGGCCAGCAGTGTAGTTTTATTGATTTACCGTATCTACTTGCCTATTTACCTTCCTTTTTCCTGTTAATTTTACCTCTTAAAAATTGGGAGGGGTTAAACATGCAGTAACTATTTCTGAAGAGACGGCTTAAATGATAAACAAAGCTCATTAAAAAACACACATAAAGACACACCATTTATTATATAATGAATTTCAAAGAGCTTTTTGTAAATTTTAATATTTATATGACTTACACAAAACACTTTTTTATTTGTACCTACATTTTGCACTGTTATTCTTAAATCAGAAGTTTCTAAATCACATGCTAAAAAACCTATGGAAAATTATGCGAGGAGGAGTAATATGAGAGTAAATACTTTATTTATTCATTTTTATTTTTTTATTTATTTCATCATTTACTATAATATCTTTAATATCCAATCCATACATTTACATTGCACTTGAAAAGTAGCTGTTATTTTCGAAATCCTTTCAATTTTGTGCAAACGTTTCGATTCTGAAATGAATAAATTCCTAAAAATTGCTTTCTTCCGCTTTTTTGTCTCTTAAGAAGAGATGATTAGTGCCGTTACTGACGATAACGCTTTTTAAAATTTTTCTGAACCTTTATCTGCGACAAGAAAACATTACATTTGAAGACCAGTTGATAAGCTGCATGCGCAAGCATAGTTTGAATAGATAAATGAGCGATCATTTTTCCAATGTTCGATCCTGGAGTGATGCCGAATGCTCCAGACGTCATCACGCATCCTCTCTCCAATTTTTGCCTCTCGGTTTACGTAATCCATTTTTAAAAGAATACTTTACGTGACAAACAAACTTAAAAAAAAACCTGTAAACAGAAGTCTTATTTACCCCTTCCAAAACAGAGAACAGAACATAAATTTTGACGGCGCGCTTTACGTCGTCGTTGTAAAGAGAAGGTATTACGTTAGTGCTAAAATAATTTTTTTCTGCTTACAATAGCTGTTTCGGACTGCATTTAAATTGCAAGATAGACAAAGTTTTACTACATAGATGTACAGGGGTACACAGGAGTAGGCAGGAGTAAAATGCCCATATATTATTATCCTTTTTTTAAAAAATAATAATCTTAAAAGTCTTCAGAATTTAGTTAGGAAACAAAAACATACATCGCACAAATAAATGAGGTTTTCTTTCTTAGCAGGTCAAGCAGTGAACACGTTTCTTTTAGGAATTATTCTCGGGGATTATTCTAGGTGCAGAGAGATTTTGAGGTTTTGGTCTTTATGTTAGGCAAATACAAGATAGTTTTCCAAACAAATTTCATCAAAATGGTAACTCCTTCCTCTAGAAGTTAACTGTCGCTTACTTGACAATAAATAATTAACCATTTAACTTTTTTCAGTACCCAAGCTGACTAACGCTTTTTGTTTTTTCCCCGAACTTGAAAACCAAAATTCTTAAGGTACATCAAAAACACTGTCACCTGCAAAATAATTCCTCTCTATCTTGATGGTTCTCGATTAAATATACGATATGAAAATTCGACAATAACAAGAAATTTGTTATTATCGTTTTTCACTTGTTGTCAGTCAAGTATTTTCAAGCCAAACATCTCAATATATTTAGCACAATGCTAAAGAATGAACTGGTACATGATTTTGTAAAAACAGAAAAATTGTTTACCGTTTTGTGCATTTATCCTCGGTTTGGCTCCCAAATAGGCGAGATTCACATTGGCTTTCCTACCATCTATAATGGGGTTGGCATCTTTTACGGCTCGTTCTGCGGCATCTCTATCAGACATTGTGACCTGGAAAAACAGAATGTATATAATAAAAATAATTTCTAAGAGAAAAACTTGAATTATAAACAGGAACGAACAGGAAAAAAATTGGGATATTAGTTCCTAAAGTACAGCACCTCTTGCTATAGAAAAGTTGAAAATGTGCAATAGAATTGCAGACTTCTCACTCTTCAATTAAGGGAAAAACACCCTGAACAATTGAGTTTGTATTTATCGCTAAAGTGAAATGGTTCGAGGAGTGATGCAGATTATCCTTTGTTAATAAACATGTTCGGATATTGCACCAACGATTGAACTGTTGAGGGAATTTTAAAAAAATAAGCTTAAACATTATTACAAGGCAGCTCTACGATAACGAGATACGTATCGAACATTATTAAAACACGCTTTGAAATATCTGTGTGTCCAGTGGTAGACGACAGATTAAAAGTATCATTTAACGAAGTTAAATTTGCTATGCTGGTCATATTATTCAGCCAGGTTGTAGAGACATTAGGTTTATTTCGAAGTAGGAGAGATGAAAAATAAGCAATGCCCTCGAACCACGGACCCCTCGAATACGTGCCGAGCATGCTGACCACTACACGAAGGCATGCAAAAAAGGCGGGAGAAACACCTTATAAGGTAATTAATCATGACAACTAGTTTGTATAATGAGTACGGTTCGTAATCAACTTTTAGAACTGCTGATTGGCGTACAGAGTTGCAAGTTTTCTTCGATGATATTGCCTAATCAGGTTCACAGCTGAAAGCAAACTAATTAACGTCACCAAGACAATCGCAAGTGCAAAATCTTGTATCTTTCATGATAAATCTATTGAGGAACTGCGGGAGAATCTGTATCCCGTTACAAATAATGTCTGTAATTTGACTGCTCGCAGTTTAATGGACATTCTGTGGTGGTTTTAAAAACACACTATAGCATTCTTCTGCCCTTATCACCACGATTCCATTTATATTGCTATTTTTGCAAAATCAGCATCCTGAGATTAAATGCTCATTGAGGTAGGCTTGTATGTATTTGTGAAGTAGCTAGGTTTGCGCCTTCTCGCTTGTTTAACTCATCTGTTTGCTCATTGCTTGCAATACCCACATCTTCCATCGGATCCAGAAGCGTGTTGATTTCGTTGCTTTGAGGAGTATAGAATGTGATAGATATGTCTAATTAGTGGAATCTTGCACATGTGCCCTGATATCGCTACCGATTAAGAGCGCTGTAATTTTGTCCTTATGTTGTTATATCGTATAGGCACACTACGGTATCACTGTGTGCCCTGCTGCCATTTACGAGTATTAATGAACACATTATTTTCCAGGACGCAGATAACCTTGCCCGTGTCATTTTAAATTCATCACGTATATAAATATACATCTGTGTGCTTGTGTGCACGTATATGTGTGCATGTATGGTGCGTGCTATCTCGGTAAGGGGCTGGGTGTTAATAAAGCATTATCTTTCAAGAAGGCTTGAATTTGGATATCTTTATCTCTTTCAGTCACATACGGCAGAGGGCCATAAAAGCTACTCTGCTGGCCACCCAAATTGCAACACGAAGAAAGACAACAGATATCACAACAAAATTGATTTAGTAGATAACATATTAAACAAGTATCAAATGATTAAATTTATAGACTTCTGTGAAGTGTGGTTCCTTCCATAATCAGTAGCCACAGTAGCCGCCATTGTTGGAGATCACCGCTGCCACACGCCTTGGCATTGATTCAGAGAGACTTTGGATGTGTTCTTGGAGTACAGCAGACCAAGCAGCTTCCACACGTTGCCAAAGTTGGTGTGGCAGATTGGGATGTAATCTGACTCAATCGTTCAGCAACCATGGACCACATGTCGGCGAAAGATCCGGCAAGCGAGCCGGCCAGGGAAGCAATTCCATCTGGCGATTGACGAAGAGCCCTTGGACAATGCGTGTCACGTGTTGTCGCGCATTATCCTGTTGAAATATAGCTGTGGGCAAGCCCTGAAGATAAGGAAGGACAACTGGCTCTAACCCCTCGGAGATGTAGCGCTGATTATTTAAAGTAGCGGCAATGAGTACTAGAGGAGTGCGAGAGTGATACCAATACCGCCCCATACCATAATACCCGGTTCAGAACCAGTGTGGCGGTGCATAACGCACCTGTTCAGCATCCTCTCTCCACGGTGTCTCCAAACTCGAATCCGACTACCGTGATGTTGCAGACAGAAGCGTGACTCGTCAGTAAAGACAATTTCATTCCATTCTGCCGTCCACATCCTTCTTTCATCGCACCATTGTCGACGGAGATGTCTGTGGTTCTGTGTCAAGGGTAAACGAAGCAATGGACGTCTTGCGGACAGGCCACTCTGTAAACGGCGTCGAATGGTACACGGAGACACTGGATGATGCGTTACAGACTGAATGTGCTGTGCTATGGTTCGTGATGTGACTGAGCGATCCGTCACTGCCATGCGCACAATGTTCCTGTCATCACGTGAAGTGGTGCACTGAGGTGGATGCGATCGAACACGTCGATCCGTCGTACCCTCCTGCATCCAATGGTCACACATCCACATTACAGTTATTTGGTTTCGTCCAACACGACTACCGATTCCCCTGAAAGATAATCCACACTCTCGGTAGGCCACTATCCTTCCTCTGTCGAACTCGGATACCCGATCAAACGATGATCGCTGTTTACTGCGAGGCATAATTGATCGCTTTTTTGAAAAAACCACAAGAAAAATACAATTGCCGAACTTGAAATCGTCGAAAACTCCAAGCCTTAAATAGCGCTTTGAAGTGGCGCCACCGGCGCGCGTGATGTGCGTCTGCGCTGAAATTCTAATCATTTGCATATCTCACCTCTGCTAATGCATGTTGTAAATTTCATGTTATTTCCATGCTTCCTTCAGGGTGTTGCATTTACGATGGCCAGCAGTGTAAAAATGCCGTAAAGGCTAAAACATTAATCTTTGATGTTGTGGTATAGAGTTATGGCCCGTTTGAAAGCCTGCACAATGAGATAGTCATTATTTGTAAAATAGTGGCTAAATGTGATTTATGGCTTTCCTTTTTTTGTGTTTTGTTTATTTATTGACGTTTATTTTATTATAGCAAAGTACAGTAGGGCTATCTGCCTAAAGGAAGGAATCTTTTCGTGGAGCAATTTCTTACATAAGCCGGCTCGAATTCCACATAGATGCAGTTTTTATAGAAATTACGGAGAGATATCAGTAGTTTTCTGCCAGTAAATTTGATTTTAAAATCAAAGTGAATTCTTGAACTCCTAATAAACCAAACAGCGTTTAAAATCAGGCTAAATTCCTAATTTTGCAAGCGTTTTCTATTTGTTTTTGTAACCACTTCCCAGACGAATAAGGCATATGTTAAAATTACTTTGATCATTTGCAGGTATAAAATTCTTATAGTCTCTATTGGAAGAGGATCTACTACTAATTAAAGAATATGCAGACATGAGCACTCTGTGTGCTATGTTATTTGCATGCAGTTTCACTTAGAAGTGAGTTTTTCATCTAGAATCTAAACTATTTTGCTTGCGCGCTGTGAAGTATCGTGACACAATCTATGCTATCGTGATCCATTAATTCGTGATTCTTGTATCGACGGAATGAAATTAGAGCACGTTTTGTAGGACTTTAAACTTCTTAAATCAGTTATTCCTATGATCTGCACCAGGTTAAAGTTTTATCGTGAATGTAATGCTGTGTTATTAGCATACCGAGCAAAGAAGGTACTAGTCTGTGGAATGGCAATTATAGAGACATTAAATAACAGAAAAACTCAAAGGAGAATTCCGTGAAATTCCTGCTTTAACGCATCGGAATAATCGAGAGTTCGTTTTTAATATGTTTTAAAAGTGCAATCTGTGAGAACAGCTTGCTAAAATTAGAATAGTTTCCGCAAGAGAATTAAATTAATATGTAGTAGGCTACTGGGATAGAACGTATCGAAGCTTTTTCCATATGCAAGAAAATGGTTGTAACAGCCTTTTTTATTTAAGCACATTCGATTTTTTCCAGTTAACTGCAGGTTTTTGCAAATCACTCCTTTATACTTTCGTCATAGGAGCAGTAGTAGAGGAATCTGGAATTTCTTGATAAAATCGTTTCACTTGTAAGAACATAACACTTAAAATTTTGCAACATTCCAAAGAATCGCCATATTTGGTTTACTTTTTAAGTGAAGTTACGTTCGAGTGGATATTAACAGGCAGTATTTCAGGCTCAGCTTGAGATATTAAATCTCCCATGATTATCTGCACAAAATTAAATTGCGTATTAGTATACTAATAAATTGATTAAAAACATAAAATGCAAAATAACACAAAGTTAAAAATAAAGAAATATGAAGGAAATATAAACAAAATTACAATAAAAAGCCGCACAAACAAACAGTGAATATATGTAAAATGCAAAATAATGCAGAATAACTAAGAATAAATACACAAATAAAAGCAACTATTGAAAAAATATATAGATAATGAATAGCGATAAAATATATAAAACTGCGAAAAACACAAAAATCTGTTATTGCTATAACTTAAACTATAACGATTAAAAAATCCCTCCTCTTTCTTATTTTCAAAGGCCTATGTTAGTTAAGGTTGTAGAGACATTAGGTATTTTTGGAAGCATTAGACATGAAAAATATGCAATTCCTTCGCCGGGAATCGAACCACGGACCTCTGAAATACCGGTTCAGTGTGCTAACCATTACACCACGAAGGCACGCTAAGAATGTGGGAGATATACCTTATAAGGTTAGATGAAAAGAAATAAATCCTTACTAGCACATAAGCATGAATACTGCAGAAATGAAGAAATGATGAAATAGAGGCTATAATTATACTTATCAGACAGATAATGTCGTTTATGTTTAATCCGCATAAATAAAATATATTAATGCTCCAGTATACATTTTTTTTTCTTTTTCAGTTATTATTATTTACATTTCCAATTATTATACACAATTTTTCTTTAATTTTCTGCATCAGGTAATCTGGTGGATAAGTACCCATATTTTGTTTGTACAGCGAACTCAAATTCTGTTGATAAATGCCAATTTGCGTGCGAAAAAAATAGAGCCTGCACCTGGTCGCTCGGATAAAATCTTTTTGAAATAAAAGACTACTACACTCACATCACATCAGCTTCTACACTGAAGAAAGATTTTATTATTTCTTCTTAAAATAGACTTGAATAATAGTCTGCTAAATTTTCATTTTATTGCTATATTTTACAATCTATAAAAATTTCGCTTCGCGTTCGAATTGAACATGAAACGCTAAATCTTTCTGAAATATAGTTTATTGTAGCTGATGGTTGAGTTTAAGCAAATTATTCCCAAACTGTTATGCACTACATACGAAACTGTACTTTGTTATTTAATTATACATTATTACATTCTTATATCATTTTAAATTAAATTCTCGTCAACAGAGCTGAAAGGTTTCTCCCAATTACTGAAAAAATCCGTTGATTTCAGAACAATCTTTTGATCAGAACTAAATGCTCATACATATGTACAATTCACAAATGTATAAAGTTTATGGGTCACAACTTTTCTTAGAACATTAAGGAACATTTTCAGATCATAAAACTCTCTACTTTTAAACTGAAAATCCTGTATAAATGAAATGATAAAGATAGTAAACTCTTAAAGAACGCTACGAAGGCTTAAATTCGTGTCGGGAGTAAACAGTCTGAAATATACAGGTATTAACAATTTGATTATCCTAACAGGCTGTCATATAGATGTATCGCCTTTTTAAAATGTGTAATTAAATATGAAAGTGTAGTAGGTGTCTCTATTTCAAAAACTTTGCAAATCGTTCGGCTAAAATAAATAAAGCATTGGTAAGGTAATCAGAAGAGGCGTAACATCGGCCAAACTGTGCTCAGTGGACAAAATTAAAAGAGAAATCACAAGGATAATTTCGTTTAGCATCTAAATACCTATGAAAGCGGAGACTAACATGGTTGTTATATGGAGGCACAGCTACAAATGGCTACCTTAAATGGCAATCTTTTACGGTATTCTATCTTAAGAATTAAAAAAAATGTATCATTCTAGTCAGTACAATGGAAGCACTACAGAATCTAAACGAAGAAGGAAACACTAAATCGTTAAATCTCGCATTTTTGCAGTTTTCCTTTTTTTTTTTTTCACAAGAACCAGATTAGAGAATATGGCCGAATGAAACAAGGGATGATTCTCACTCTGGACCACTTTTTCAGTCGGTATCAGCACAAAAAAAAAAATATTTGAAATATTTTCTTTTGTTGCTAATAATATTCTCTAGTAAATCAAGATTTCTAAAACAATTTATTGCCTTCTCTTTCAAGCCTTATTTCCTCATTGTTTTTATTTCATTCACTGTATGCAGAAAATCAGGTCTAGCGTCATATCAGAAATAACAGGTGGTCTTTACAGATTGAAAAGGTAAGGATGATGTGAAAAAGAACAAAAATAATAAACGTCGTTGATGATAACTTGGCTCCAGTATTTGTTCGCAAATACTGCATTTATGAGAATCCGGAATATTTAATAGAGTCTGAATCTATAATGCATTAAGTCAAAATTTTTATGCTGGCCTATGGATGAGTTTCGAAGAAACGGATTTCTTCTGGTTGAAAATTTTTAACATTTAAAATAAATATTTAAAAAAAAGGAAGAGAATTTAGTGCTCTATTTCAGGTTAATTTACAGAAAATATAACAGGATTAAATTTACAGTGCAGGATCGCAAGTCGTTCCAAAACACATCATAACTCAATTAAAACGAACTGATTCACCTCCTCTTAATTTATTGAAAATGTCTAAAATTTAATAAATATATTTCATTATTTCCCTTTCACATCTATAAGGCAAATAACAACTAAAAAAAGACAAAAGTCCCAAGCAAATTTTCCTAGTTACTAAGTTTTGCAGTATTGTAGGAAACTGCAGTCTCTTACTTTAGAATGAGCACTTCAAGATCATATCTTCCAACCCTCCCCGAACTCATAAGCATTGCAACGCCTGCTGGAAAAAAAAAATTGAATCCTCTAATTTGCCAAAATTCCTATTCCCCTCCGTGCAGTGATGATAACCCCGAACTCATCATAAACATGGCAATGACTGCTGCAAAAAAAAAAAAGTTGAATCCTCTAATTTGCCAAAATCCCTATTCCCGCCATGCAATGATGACAACACCCATTACCATCGAAAATACAGAAGGGTAACTACGACCTTGAAGTGCTTATTTCTAAATTAACAGACTGGAATAACGCAGCAGTGTGAATTATCGTTTTGAAGAAAGATCCGAAAAGCTAAATCTCATATTTGTTATCCGTTGTGAGTGATAATGTTTTTGATTGAAAGTCATTTATTGTCTTTCAAAAATATCGGTTACCGAGAAGTTAAACGAATTTCGATTTAACAACAGGAGATTTTTTAATGACTAATATTTTTTTTTTTAGTCCAAAGGGGCAATTTGCTCAGAAGAACTATTAATTTCGTTTTGGCATTTTGCGTTGTTTTACTTTTCAAATTGTTGTCACCAAATATAATCGCCCTGCATTACATTTAACGAAATTAAATAATGAAGAATCTGCATAAATGTAGATATGTTTCTCGCACTCTGATAAAACAACGGTACCTAGAGCCGTCAAAGTTTGAATAACATAATCTTTCACCGAATATGGGCATCTGGTAGCCCTAATTTGGAATTTGTTTTATTATTAGTTTCATATTTTGTAAAACTTTAACGAATTTTTGATGAACAAACGCAAGGATTTCAAAGCGAGCAATGGCAACGTTGTACAGAAAAAACATTTTTATCTCCATAGCGCGAGACTGTGCATCCGAAATTCTAAAGACATATTTACTTTAAAATTATTTTGCGATATTATTGTTGAACTGAATTTCATGGTTTAAGTGCGAAGAACATGGTATTTAATAAATAAAGGTAACACACAAAACGTTTAAAAAACCCCCTTTGGTCGTAGTTTAAAATTTGAAACCTTTCAGTTTTTTTTTTTTTTTTTAATTTCCCAGCCAAAGTTGAGTAAAATATTTGACAAATTTAAAACTCGCAAGAAATCTTTAAAACCCAAATAAAAAAATAAGTGCATGTGTAAACTAAATAAATAAGTACGTTGTTACGTACGGGTTCGTAACAGGCTGAATGTTTAGAACCGATGACAGCTTAACAAGATTTATTTTCTCAAAAAAAACTTTTTACAGTTCCGGAACTTTTCACAAACGTAATCGTACAGCTCTTCTCAATATGGCAAAGTACTGTTCTCCTCAGTATGAAAAAACACAATCAATAGTTACTTCAAACTACTAAACACAAAACAATATAAAATACCCCAATGCGTAAGATATCGTAGTGATCTCTCAGTACTTTCGATACTCTCAGCTAAACTCTGAACTCAACAGTGAACTGAACTCAGAACTGATACTCTCCAAGCTTATATAGTTTCCACCCGACTGCCATATGCGGAAGGCATACGTAGTTACAGTTACATATAGATAGCACCAGTTAGAGTTACACAGAGATCGGATCAAAACGTCGCGACCTGGCGACCAGTTGTCGAATTCTCGCCGAAATCGGTGACAAAACTTAGTCACCGAAGCCATTGCTAGCTTGGCGCTATTTTGCCAATATTGGCGAGATACCCATTTACCTCAATGTTAAATGGACTTGCCCCTATAATCTTATTTTTCCGGCAAAGCTTCACACTCTTGAGACCTTTCATGTTACATTATACAAGAGATACTATAATTTTACATATAATTTCACTAAAATTATTTATATAAACACAGAAGAGCCATCACATTACACCCTCCATCTATAACAATGCGCTAGCCCAGGCACAAAACCACTGCGCGTGCGCAGCTGTTGTTGGAGTATATAAAGCGGCTACGCATTGCCTTTCAACATCTTCAAATTATTCAAAATAGATTCTTAAGATTAATTACCGGAGTTCACTTTTATGTTTCTAACGATATGCTACATAAGGATCTACAAATTGAAACTATGGAAAAATATCTGCACAAATTGAACAAAAATTTCTTCGATAAAGCCATAAATTGTGACCGACTGAAGCACTTCAACACGTTTGATTACATCATCCTTGAAGAGGACGTTGACCTTCGTGCACTTGCAGCATTCCTCACGCGGAGTGCTAACTTCCCCACGTAATAAAAATTCATGACTGGTTTCCGTTCACACAATGTTTAATATCCTGTACATGTTTGGTGCCTACCTTACTTATACTTTTCAATTTACATTAACTGTTTTGTAACTCATGATACTGTATCGTATTTAAACTTGTATATTTTATATTTATTATGCATTGTATATCTTTTCAGTCGTCTTGTATTTGCCACTTGTGGCTTCCCTTTTGACCTTTGCTCTTTTATTTTTTATTTGTCTGGACTTTCAACGTCTTGTGGCCTTTTTAGGCAAATTTTGTCATTGAGCCGGTAAAGTTGCATTATTTGCAATAATTCGGCTATAAAATCACTGACTGACTGACTGACTTTCAACATCCTACCTGACAGGTAGACACTTCGTTGTTGACGTTTCTGGCCATGCCATTCAGGTTGGTGTCCCACAAGAGCCCTTACTTGGTCCCACACTTTTTAACATCTACGTGAACGACATACCTTCCACAGATGACACAATATTAGCTATTTATGCAGACGACACAGCGATCCTAGCACAATGTCCATTCGTAGGTCCAGTTATTCAACGATTACAAAGCTACATACAAACATCAGAGACTTGGTTTATTAAGTGGAAGATTCAAGTCAACGTACATAAGACCCAAGCGATTATGCTCACGAAGAAAACTAAATTCAAGAAGAATCTCATTTTCTACGGCACCTCATTTCCCTGCGCAAAGCAAGTCCCTTATCTTGGAGTGATCCTCAATAAAACTCTCACTTGTCCCCACACATTACAGCTATTATCCAGAAGTTTCAAATTTATAAAGCTAGACTGTATCCCTTAATTGCTCGAAACAGTGTATTATCTATAGACAATAAGTTTCTTATTTAGAAGTCTATTCTACGTCCATTACTCTGTTATGCAAGTCCAGTATGGACATAAACTAAAAAAACTAATAGACAGAAGTTGCAAACTTGCCAAAATAATGTTCTACCTCAAATGGTTAACGCTAAATGGTACACTGTGGAAAAAAAGGGGGGGAAGAACAGTTCTACATCTTTCGTTCTACTGGGCCGATTGGGGAAATTCAACTTGCATTTTTCATGTCTCGAAAGCGCAACTTAGGATATGTATTAGATTTATATATAGCATTGTTCTAATATAGGTATTTTGACTCAAATCGGACCTTTTCTGAAATGACATGCCAATTTTTTTCCATGTTTCGATTCTAAGACTCAAATTACGTCAAACTGACAAGTTTTTGTAAAAATCGCAAGAGTAGTTTTTAAAAAATTAGCCCTCAAAACTTTAGCTCCTCAGTCTTAATTGAGTTTGGTATATATTTATAAATATCTCTTTTTTATTAAATTTATTTGTTTCTTCCTTTCACATTTCGAAATTTAGGTTCGTTCCAAATAACATTCGTCCATTTTTTATGATTTATTTTTTAAATTTGGATTTAAAAATAATTTTCATAAATTTTTGGAAAAACATTTTGTATTATAACCCATAAAATTTGTACCATCATCTTAAAGTAGATGTATTTCTAAGCATACCTGTAAAAAATTAGAATTTTGTATTCAAAATTTCCTAGCATATACATGAACTTATATATTGGCGCGTTTTGAAATTCGACATATTTATTCAAAGCGATAATAAAATCAAATCTGGTTTAGGCACTTTGTTGAAATTATTTGAAAGTAGGAACGATGTGACGTTTCTCTCGCTCATCCACAATGTAAAAAGGTAGTAATAATGTGGCGTTTTTTCTACTCCTGGCACAATAGAAGGGAAAGGAAAATAGATTGCCATATATTAAGAAGCCCGCCAAGTGAATTATTCTTGGCGCAAACTGAAAAAATGCGCCAAGTTAAATTTTTTAATTTCTTCGAAAATTTCGCACCAAATTTTACAAAATTTAAAATTTAGGCATAATTTGGGTCGTAAAATCGAAATACAGAAAACAAGTAATATGTTATTTCAGGAAAAGTACGATCTTGTGTCAAAATACCTACGTTAGAGTAATGCTATGTATAAATCTAAGATATATCCTAAGTCGCGCTTTCGAGACATGAAAAACACAATTTGAATTTCGTCAGTCGGCCCAGTAGAACGGGAGATACAGAACTATCCTTTTTTTTTCCCCCGCGCAGTGTACATAAACAACAATAGAATGCATGAAGAATTAGGTGTTGAGTTACTGAGCACTCATTACTATAAATTGGCAAAAAAAAATTCCAAGAAAGGCAAAAAAAATTCCATGAAAGGCAAAAAGAAATTAATAACCCTGTTATGACAATCTGCGATTATGATTACAATAATTTAACTAATATTGATAGGCCTATGGCCCAACTAAATGTTTGGAGCATATAAATTTACCTTACGTTTGTATTATTACCTGTTACATCAGCTCCTCTTTTATTACTTTTGTATTCTGTTATGCATTCTCTTTCTCTATGTATGTATTTTGTGTATATATTTATTTATTTAAACGCATTCGAATTGCCAGTACTTGCATTACTTTAATATATGTCACCACTCCCCAGCTCGTCGGCTTCTGGGCTTTCAAAGACTAGATTAGCTCTCACTAATTCATTAGCATTTCATCTTTTAATCTATTACACATATTTAAAAAAATAAAAAAAAAGAATGTTCTAATTGCTTTTTACGGTTACTTTTATAATACAACTCGCAATTTTGAAAAATATTCTATATGTGGCAGAACATTTTGCTCAGGCACCTTGGTGTTCAAACACTGTTCTACTGGAGGTTCTTTCCAAACATAGCATGATTAGCGACATAATGGGAAAAGCAGATGATTTATCAGACTTCGATAGAGGTCAGACTGTTATGGTTCGGAGACTGAGAACATCAATGTCAGAAACGGCGTGTTTTAGTGGGCTGTTCACGTGCAGTTGTTGTGAGCACATATCGAAAGTGGTGTATGGATGGTGAAACGACAAGTCGCTGGCCAGCAGTGTATCGTCGAAGGCGCACTGATTTCAGAAGAGAATGGAGATTGCTACGCGTTGTTCACCGTGACCGACGAGCTACAACATCCAAAATCACTACCAGCTACAACAGTGGCGTCCCAAACAGTGTTTCTCAACACACTGTGCAGCGTACATTGCTGCGTATGGGCCTACGCAGCCGGAGGCCGAATCATGTCCCTGCACTGACGGCACGTCATCGCCAGCTGCGTCTGCAATTTGCCAAGAAACATCGAAACTGGACTTAGAATGGAAAAACGTTGCATGGTTCGATGAATCACATTTTCTGGTCCATCACATCGATGGGCGTGTGCTAATACGCCGATTTTCAAACGAAACCCTGGCTCCTGGATGCACAGTTGGGCAGAGACAAGACGGTGGCGGGAGTATTATGGCATGGCAATGTTTTCATGAAGCACATTAGGACCTATAATCCACATTGAACAATCCCTGATGACTGTGAGCTACATGAACATCGTTGCAGACCAGGTTTACCAATTCATGACAACAGTATTTCTGGCGGGGGATAGTGTTTACTAACAGGATAATGCACCATGTTATAAGAATCAAATCGTCAGGGAGTGGTTCGAAAAACATTCTAGTGACTTTCAAGTCATGTCTTGGCCCCCAGATTCACCTGACTTTAATCCAATAGATCATTTGTGGTCGCACCTGGAAAACCAAATTTGTGCTGCCACGCTACTCTCTCGTAATGTGCGGGAATTGCAGGACCAGTTGTTGAACACTTGGTACCAGATACCTAAGCCTACGTATCAGCACCTCATGGAGTCAATGCACGCCGGGTACTGGCAGTTTTGAGGGCTAAAGGTGGTCCTACATGTTATTAACAGGGTGGTCACAATGTAAGGGTTTTTCGGCTCTATGTATGCAAAATTCGTAATAATATAAGTAAAATAAGTTATATAATATCGAATTATGTTAGATTTTAATATCGATTGTTACATAAGTTTTCTGTTTTTCTAAAAGTATTCATAAATACAGCAAGAAATTAATAAAAGCAAGTATATAATAGTATATAGAAACGCTTTCAACTCTTCAAATAACAAAGCAACAAGCGGTAAGGAAAATAGCTGCACTATTTAATTAAAAATAAATCGTTAAGAATTTTGATAGTATTAAGTATTTTTAATTTTAAAAAATAAAGAAAACGTTTTAATAAGGAACTGTTATTGATCTTTAAATACAACATTTGGTGTTTTGTTTTCCTTTACTTTTTTCCTTATTAATTTGATATTTAGTATATAAAATAAAAAATTGACAATTAGCTTTGTATATTTTACCAAACGATGAAACAAAAAATGAAATAAGGAGAAGCATTTAAATTAAATGAATTAATTTTTATAAAATAATTTGAGAAAGACCAAAAAATGAATTAAGCTCTCTTTCTCTATATATACATATATA
>KK112304.1:145832-166565 GCA_000611955.2 Stegodyphus mimosarum
TCGTCTATTCTTGTTGTGTTCATGCCATCTGAAACACCTGTTGAGCCACATAGTGTATACTTGGCATATTACATCTACAGGCATCATGAAGTTATCAGCTGTTAAGCACAGACAGCCATTCACCTCCAGAGAAGAATTCGTAAAAGTATTATATCCTGATTTGGGAAAAAGAATATTTATTTTTTCCTCTTTAAAAAGATTAATCAAAGAAGAGGAAGGAATATTTGCTTTTTCTCTTCTTCCCCCACCCTTGATTAATGTTTTATTTTTTTCACATATTTATCTATTTTATAATTTTTATTTATTTATTTATCTTACATTCTCCGCTAGAAAATATATGCAATAGCGACTGAGCTTCTAAGTTCGAAATTTAATAAAACATTTGTTTTTTGTTTATTTCGCTTGAATATATTATTTCGTATATATTCTTTCAAAAATTTAAAATTTCACCAAAATTATTAATTTGAAAAACGGATATTAATAATATACATCTATATATAGAGAGAAGAAAGTCTGTTTGTTTGTCCTCTAATAACTCAGTCACTACTATAGCTATCGTCACCAAACTTTCTAAAATTCTTTTCTGGGTTCTGAAAAGGTCGACGCATACTTTTTTCCAAAAAAAAGTAGCTAAAATCAGAGATATTAATTAAAAACTCAGAAAAAACGATAATTTCGCCCTCATTTTTCCAAGTGGCAACAGTCTCGCAAGCTGGAGATGAAAATCTGCTTTATTTCGAACGTTGTTACCACTGCTAGCTTTCAAATCCTAGAGTTTGTTACCAAAAAGTTTCTAAGCTTTTCAGTAAAAATACCATTGCCAAATATTAAATACATTATTCCCGATTTCATAAATTCGTGGGAACACTAATTTTCACACTCATTTTTTCGAGTGGCAACAGTGTGTTGAAGATAAAAATGCTTTATTTCGAAAAGTATTGCTACTGATCGCTTTCAAATCGTAGAGTTTGTTAATCAAAAATTTGTAAGTTTTACGAAATCTATATATATATAAAGAAAAATGTCGGTTTGTATGTTTGCTCGCGTTATTGATTTCTGATCAATTATGATCAATTTTTTGCTACATTTAATCGACTAAAATTGAATACAGGTGAAATATTGAATGGAACTTGAGCTTTTACGACCATTTGATTAAAAAGACGAAAATCATTAAAAACTGCGTGCCATTGTTTCTGATAAAATGAGAGAGAATTACAGTGTCTCACAAAAGGAATGGGACACTTGTGCTTTACAAAAGGAAACCGTAATAAAATAAATTAAAAAAACATGTAAAAATTTCTTGTGGGTGTGTTTCATACTTAAATTTAGTATCAATTATTACATAACATACATTTTCTCAAAATATTAAAATATTAATTTAATAAAAATGCAATTGTTTAGAACGGAGCAAAAAATGGCTCACATAAGTGATGGGACACCATTAGACTATGCAAAAAAAATCGTCAAAAAATATTTTTTGGGGTTTTTATTTTTACTCAGAAGCAATTGGCAATAATTTATAAAATCGTCTGCATTATTTCTTTCCAGTTTGTTTTGGAAATTTTGTGTTTTTTAGCTCTGTGCAGCCATGAAAGCTAAACGAAAAGAAACTTTACCTGAAATTCGAAAATTAGTTATTAATTTGCATATTGAACGTGGAAAATCTATTAGAGAAACTGCTGAAACAGTTAACTTGAGTCATTCAACAGTTTTCAATATCATTAAACGATATAAAAAGAATCATATGATTCAAGATAAAAGAAGACCTGGCCGACCATCAAAGCTATCCAATGGAATAAAGCGAATTATCGTTCGAAATTAAAAAAAATCCAAGAATGAGTGCTCCTAAAGTTGCTACTGATTTACAAGCATTATATGGAGTAACTTTTAATTCTGAGACTATTAGAAGAGTAATTCGATCTACTGGAAATCACGGTAGAGCAGCCAGGAAAAAAATTCTTCGTAAGTGAGAGGAATAGAAAACTCAGACTGGCTTTCGCAAAATCTAACATAAATAAGAATTTTGATTGCTGGAATGAAGTTATATTTGCTGATGAGAGTAAATTTAATATATTTGGTTCTGACGGTAGAATCTTGGTGTGGAGAAAACCCAAGGAAAAATTTCGCTAACAGAACTTGGTGCCAGCAGTAAAACATGGTGCAGGAGGAGTTATGGTATGGGGGTGTATGTCGTCCGCTGGAGTTGGTAATCTTGTTTTTATTGACAGTATAATGGATCAGTACAAGTATATTGGCATATTAAATCAAAATTGGCATATTAAATCAGCACGAAAATTGAACCTTCATAACGATTTTAAATTCTACCAGGACAGTGACCCCAAGCACACTGCTTTGAACGTTAGACTCTGGCTGCTGTATAACTGTCCTGAAATAATAAAAACACCACCACAATCTCCAGACTTAAATCCCATAGAGAATATTTGGCAAGAATTGGAATCAAGAATTCGCAAACACACCATTTCTTCAAAACAACAATTAAAATCGGTGCTTCAAGAAGAATGGGGTAAAATCACTCCAGAAATCACAAAAACATTATTCGAATCCATCCCAAGAAGATTAAATCATGTTTTAAAAGTAAAAGGAAATCCAATAAAATATCAAAACCTTTTAAAAAGTAAAATATTTGGATAAATATTTGGTGGAAAAGTAAGTATCCCATCACTTATGTGAGCCATTTTTTGCTCCGTTCTAAACAATTGTATTTTTATTAAATTAATATTTTAATATTTTGAGAAAATGTATGTTATGTAATAATTGTTACTAAATTTAAGTATGAAACACACCCACAAAAAATTTTTACATGTTTTTTTAATTTATTTTACCACAGTTTCCTTTTGTAAAGCACAAGTGTCCCATCACTTTTGTGAGACACTGTAGTTTATTTTTCTGTCAAAATTTTTTATGTGGGTTCCATATCCCATCAGACAGAAAAATATATGACCATGAATTGTATTTTTGGCATCATTATTAGAGAAGGATTACAGAAGTATCGTTCTCTCTGTTGTTAGATGCATTACTCTCAGTCTAACTTAATTGGCATCGGGTACTTCCGGTAGTATTGAAATCTCTTGATGATTCGTTGAATTTGTTTCGAGAAACGCGTTTTCAGTGAAATCGCTTTGAATACCTGCAGCGAAGATGTTCTTGATTTCATTTTAACCCAAAGATATTTTAACTGCATTGAAAAATCTTAATTTTTACTAATCTTCTATATCTTTACTTAGCACAATAAACTAGCTAAGCAAGAATCTAACTGAATTCTTTATTTATTACCCAAGAACAATTTCACCAGAGCGAAGAAGTAACTAAGCAAAGAGTAAGGTATTAATTAAAATCTACAGTTTGTAGACAATAACAAAATTAAATTACAGTTTGTAAAACACAACAAAATTAAATTACAGTGTAATGTTCAGCTAATATTTCCACGAACTAGAATTCTAATTCCTATGTTAAATGTGGGGTATGCTTAGTTTTAACAGACAAGTATTCGATTTCACAGATGAATGGGTCAGTGGATTTAATGGCATATAACTTATAACGTAAAAACGCGCTATATATAAGGCAAATAGAGATTATTTCTTTAAAATATATAAGAATATTATAAAATAAATCAAACAATATTTTGATTAGCATCAAATAATGTTATGATGAGCAAATGAATGAAATTCGCAATGTGAATGCAAGTATAAAAACAGGCAAAACGTAAATACAAGATATAAATTAAAATAACACTATATATAGAGGGTGTTTATATATTTTTTAAAAAATTCGATAAAGCGTTTTAAAAAAGCAAATGTGTTAGAATAAAAATTTCTGACAACAACTTGTTACCCGTAAGGAGAAATATCGCCTGCTACTTTCAGATTTATTCTTTTTCAAAATGTCCCATGTACACAAGCTGTGGGTTAAAAGATATGCTTTTGGGCTTTCCGAAGAGAAATATGACTATTCTATAGTTCAAAAACGCTGCGAAATGCATAGTATTAAAATTTATAATTGTAAAATAAGCAACATTATTAATCGGAAAGGGAAAAACCGTCAATAATTACTTGAGAAGAAGACAACAAACGAATACCCGAAAAAATGTTTCTTAATTGTTAATAAAAAACGATCTGTCGACGCAGAAATCAGTTGAAGAGTCTTTAAATACATCTTTAGCAACAAAAAATAAAATAATTAGCCGAGATTTACAACTTAAAAAGGATAGAAAATATAATGCTCGACAGCTTTTGCTGAGGCATGTGTCTCAATGCAGAACAGTTTGTAGAACCTGTATGAAAACTATTTAGTAGTAGATAAATGGAAATACATTGTGACCCTTGATAAAGCACGAGTTTACCTAAATGACTGCAACTAAAAAAGGTCTATTTATTATTGAAAACGAAGATAGTGTACAAACCTGGGTCCGTCAATGCAAAGAAAGTTTCAGTAAAGTGTTTATGATAGTCGCAGGATTCTCTTACAAAAGGACTTTAAAAATAAGGAAAGTAGAAAAAAAATCTTAAAATCAACTCAACCTACTATCAAGAGAAAGTTTTACGTTCGATATTTACAGAAGAAATTCCATTTCGTTATTCCAACGACTTTCAAAGAGAGAAACTTCATCAACACAAAGAAACTAGTCATACTTAGAAAAGTACCACTGCATTCTTAAGAAAAATTAAAATTGATATAACATTGCATATATACCTTTTCAACGTCTTCCTGCGAAATCCCTGACGTTTACCTATGGACTATTGTGCCTTTGGTCTCTTGAAAAGAGCTATTTTAAGGCCAAAATCACAAATGATGGATACTAGAAAGCAACGGAAGAAGAATAAAAATTAAATACCGCTGGAAATTTTATGAAAATTCCTTTTATTATGGATATCATGATGCAGATTTATAGTCCAGAAAAAAAGCTATCAGACTGAACATTAAAAAAATACTCTTTGTATTTTAAACATTAATGACGGCCTCGAAATATTTCTAAAAATATGTAAACAACCTCTATAGGACTTGAGAATGTTATGGTGAACAATTCGATGAAACTGGCATAAAGAATGCAATTATAAAACCAAATCAAATTTACATAAAATAAATAAAAACGCAGTGAATGAACTACACTTGAACCAATTCAGAATAAATCATAAAACTCAGTGTCTTTTAAAAATTAATATCTTTCCCAATTAAATGGTGAACGATTACGTGGCGGCCTTTAAAATACTTCAGACTGAATTCGTTAAAACATTAGTCGATTAGAATATGATGCACTGATAGAACTTCCACTGGAATTTCAGCAAACACGTTCGCTATCAGTTTTTTTTTTAACTTAACAATTATATGTAGCTCAAGAGTAGCCGAATCTAATGCAAGTTAAAGGGACATTCTCCTTCTAGTTTCTGGCAGCATTTCAATAGTCATCTCCAGGTTTAATGTTTCTAAATACAAAGCTGAAACATCCCAGAATAGAGCTGTATTCATATGGAGTGCATAAACCTTAATTAGAAAGGCCTTATATAGACCATCAGACATTTTAGTTTGAAACAGGAGACATCAAAAATATGTAATACCCCCGCCAGGGCTCCAACTCCGGACCTTCCGATTGCAAGCAGATGTGCTTTCCACTTGCAATCGGAACAGCAACCCGCTTGCAATCGGAACCTCCTTACAGCTTAAGGGACAAAAACTTTACAACTTTGTGTTACAAATAATTAAATAAAATCAGTGCTAGGGGCAAAGTAAAACCTCCAGTCTTTACTACGTATTAAATCAGCTAAATGATAAACAAATCATTTAGCAGCTTAGAATTCCTGACTAGTAATTGCTATATCCCTCCATCCATTGCGTTTTAATTTTTCAAAAACAGTTGTTTTTAACTATACAATAATCATAACATTTTAAAAAGAAAATTATGACTTAAAACTAATTTAATTCTAAAAATATGCCAAACACTGAACTAGAAAAAAATCCAACACCAAGAAAGGACAGTATACAGTAAGCACAAATATAGGAACACTGAATTACACAGATGATCTTTTATTTTCCTGATTCCTGAAAAAATGCCGCTCGTACTCATGGAATTGCTAGATATAACGGAAATAAAATAATAATAATGGCAAAATATAACGGAAATAAAACGAAAAATACATTTCCATAAACTCTGATACATTCCAGAGCCTTCTTAAAAAGGGGTATCTAAATACCTTTCTGCAGAGCGGAAATTATTCAAACTTAGTTGAGATATCATAGTTCGGATTATTCGGAAGACAGTGTAAAATTTATTCAAGATCAGCACCGTATAATTCTAAGACAATTTGAGAAAATAATGACATCTTTCATCTTCCATACCTTTAAAATACATGACTCTTTATTAAAATTCAGCTTAATTGCATATACTTTAATTATCTACAAAGAAGCTTGACAAACTTCCAAAGAAGATACTCTTTTAATTGCGACTACATTGAAAACTCTTTTCAGGCACTTACGTTGAGTGAATCACTTTTCCTGCCACTTCATTCAGTAATTAACAGTCCTAAAACATTATCCTAAAAATCATTTTTTAAATTTGTTCGACTTTTTTTCATCTTGAACGAACAACATGATTTCATGAATTTCTCGAATTTGATATCCAAGAACATAAACATCGAGATTTAACTATTTGTTAGTTTCCTTTTTCTTATAAACTAGATTTCTTTCGATCTAAATTATGATGAATTAGATCGCAAGAAGTGTATATTACGATGAATATATAATGCGTAAGAGTCGCTTCTCCTGTATCAATACTCACCTTTTTGCTCCTCTGGAAGATATAGGAATTTATTTTATACACTCATTACGTTATTTTGATGCTGGAGACGTGAAAAACGATCCGTTCACCACGAAGGCATGCTTGAAAGAAGGAGAAAATATCTTATATACTCTCACTTCTAAAGGACGACTTGGGATTAGGGGACCCAGTCCGCACCGGGACTCTAACCTGGACCTCTTGAATACGCGCCGAGAGTGCTACCCTTATACCACGAAGGCATGAAGAAAGGAGGGAGAAAATACATTTAAAGGGTGACTGGGAATTAGGGGACCTAATCGCGAAATCATGGAGGTGAAGAATCATCATCCAACACGTTTTTTCCGTGCGCCACTGACATTAAGTTTTTTGGAAGAAGGAAACACAAAAAATGAGCAATGCCCTCGTCGGGACTCGAATCTGTACCCCTCAAACACGCGCCGAGTTTTCTAACCCCCACGCCATGAAATTCTGTTGTATTTGATTTCATTTATTTTATCAGTGAAGAAATTAATTAACTAGATATTATGAGCAAGATAATTTTGCCACATAGTTTATTGATAAAATATATGCATTTAGAGAGGAAAATAATTGAAAGTTTTAAAGAAATTTGAAAAATTATTGCTATTATCTTACAACTCAAATATTGAAAACAAATTATTTTTCCTTTCTTAACAACAAAATATGAATGTATTGAAGAAAGTGACTGATATCGTATAAAAACGTTTAAAATTTAGCTTATTATTCCTAATAGTCCTGGTTTTTACTATCTTTTCTTTTTAGATTGAACGAAGCATTTAGGGTTTATGAGTAGAGTTGCATTTTATGGTAAAGGAAATTCTTTTATACAAAAAGGGAGAAAATTAGTTACAAGTAGCAGCAGACAGAACGACTTTGAGGCTATTGCAGCCAATAAACTGCCACGTCTGAGGAAGCCAAGGAGGTATTTCCAGACAGAACAATGTCTCCCGACTTTGTCTACTCAGCAAATCAGACACTCAAAACTAATACTTGATTAAGATTAATATGTCTGTCTTAATTTAACTCTTATTTTCCTGAGTGATTTAAATTTTATTTGCGCTACTTTTAGACTGATTTTGCCTTTAGTTACTATCAAGTGACTTTGTAGAGAGAAAAATAAAGCTATTGTTAGCTTATTTTGAACCTATGAACTATTTCTAGAAAGTCAGTTTTTAATGCTTAGTATAAAAACCATAAAACAGCAACTTTTGATGCAATGTTGAATGCAACGTTTTGATATTAGGTATAGATTGAAACCTGTTTCAATCTATACCTAATATCAAAACGTTTGATTTTTAGATATAGATTTGATATTTAGGTATAGATTAGAACCTGTTTGATATTTAGGTATAGATTAGAACCTGTTTGATATTTAGGTATAGATTAGAACCTGTTTGATATTTAGGTATAGATTAGAACCTGTTTGATATTTAGGTATAGATTAGAACCTGTTTCAACAAATATTTAAATTCATACTGAATTTACAACTGAGCTTTACGCTGGTGTTAATTAGTAAATAAACAAACCTGCTATACTTGTTAGATTTAGAGTCAATAATCATCTCAAAATATATTCTAAAATCACTTAATCGAATTTTTTAAAGTTAGGAACGTCTGTAGCTTAGTCCTCCTATTTTTCACGTCTCGCTACGTTCAAAGAACGGCACCCATTCGTTTACTTTCCCACATCGCTTACCCACGGGAAAAGGCAAACTTCCAAATTTGAAACACGCTGCCGTTCATAAGAATAAGATTATTAATTTGACATTTAAATTACAGGTAGCATTAGTTTGTTATAAAAAGAACGATTTAGAAATAGTATGTGTACTTGATCATGTAAAAAAATTTATCTAAATTATAACAAAATATTATTTGTAACAAATTCAGCGTTTTATAGAAATATTTAGTAATATTACAGAAGTAAATAAGTTAGTAATTTACTAACACGGCAGAAATTTACACTATAAATATAATAAATAAAAAGCGTTTTGAATGCTACATAATATGTAACTTGTCTCGAAATTTTCTTTACGATTCAGTGATAGAAATTTCTTAACATTAAATATTCTGTAAAATATCTGAATTAAAATTTATTTGACTTCAAGTTCTTACTGTATTTAAAAAAATGTTAATAATTTATCTGTACATTATTATTTTCTTCGTAATTGTGGCTCTAATAGTAGATCAAATTCATTGGGTTACAGAAAGAAAACAACGATTAAAAACAAAATCTGAAAGCTTGCAGATTTTACATTAAGCCCAAAGGGGCGTTTTTTTAACGTTTTGTGTGTTACCTTAAATACCATGTTCTTCGCACTTAAACCATAAAATTCAATTCAACAGCATATAATTTTAAAATGAGCATGTCTTTAGAATTTCCAATACACAGTCTCACACTCTGGAGGAAAAAAAAATTTTTTTTTGCTCGCTTTGAAATCGCTGAGTTTGTTAATCAAAAATTCGTTAAAATTTAAAAAATATGAAATAGACAATAAAAACAAATTCCAAATTAGGTCTTCTAGATGCCCATATTCGGAAGAGGATTACGTTATTGAAATTTGATAGCTTTAAGTACCGTTGTTTTATCACAATGTGAGAAACATATATACATTTATGCAGATTCTTCATTATTTAATTTCTTTAAATATAATACAGGGCTGTACTATTTGGTGGCAACAGTTTGAAAAGTGAATCAATGCAAAATGCCAAAACGAAATTAATAGCCCAACGCCCTTTGGGTTAGAAATTAAGAGAAAATTCTTATTGCATTTAAATAAAAATGTTAATAATTTATCTGAGCATTATTATTTTCTTCGTAATAGTGGCTATAACAATAGATCAAATTCATGGAGTTTATGAAAGAAAACAACGATAAAAATTAAGAGAAAATTTGAAATACTTTAGAAAATGGGGACAGGCGTAATTCCATGAACAGGAAGTGAAAATAAAGGAATACGTGGTACACATCTGAATACAAAAATCGCGAAATTTAAGGATAATTTTCCTTTTTAACATAAATTTTTCGTTTGCGATCAATTTACATAAAAATTAGGAATGGATTAATAAATAGTAAACGCGCTCTTACATTTAATAAATCTTTCCTTAAATTTTGATCTTAGGTCAATTTCAAGACAATCTAGAAACCAGGAAGGCAATATGGATTCTAGAAATTTATTGCACATAGAGTTTTTAACTACGGATTTGTTCAATATTTTAATTTCTACTAGTTTCAACTAATGTAATGCAATTTATGCAATGCATACAAACTAGCGTACAAATTTTGCTATCGGGTATATGAGACAATATAAAATGCAATTAAAACCTGTTTGAAAGATATAACATTCAGGTTGTACTCAAATTAGTCAATCAACTAAGTCAAATTGTAGAGACATTAGGTTTATTTTGAAGCAGGTGAGCTGAAAAATGAGCAACGCCTTCGCCGGGACTCGAACCACGGACCTCTGGAATACGTGCCCAGCGTACTGACCACTACATCACGAAGTCATGCGAAGAAGGCGGGAAAAATACCTTATAAAATAAATATCTTCTAAATCTCTCGAAGCCTGTAACTCAGTTAGTAATAGTACCTGTTCGCGGATTAAAAATAGACCTCCTATTAGCATTATATACAATCCAAGAAGATTTAAACCCGTATTGAAGATCAAGTCTTCACAAGTCACTGATTTACACAGTCCCTTCCTAAAAACATACTGCAATAATACGTTACTGAAATAATACCTTAAACTAGTCTCTCCTCTACAAAAACTGAAAGTGGCTGTCTAATTTTATTATACAAAAATCTCTGCAAATCTTTTTTAACCTTTTAGCAAAGCGATTAAATCTGTTTCATTTAAACGAAAAATAAATATCAGTGCGAAGACACGCGATGGCAAAGTGGGGCGAGAAATTATGAATTTTTGAGAATGAGATGGGTTGTATTTGATAAAAGATAATGTCTTCTAGTGTTTCCCAAAATTCTTTTACCATGGCACATCAGAAGATCCTATCGATTTCTTTTAAAAATTTACATATACATAAATTTTGAATCGAGAAATATATTCTCATCTCAAACATATTTAAAAAATATAGAATAGAAGATGTGCAAAGGAATACATGAAAAGATAACAGGATTGAGATACGTGTATTTAAATTTGCACATCTATAAGGCTTTGTTTTTCCAACAACTTAATCATATTCCGTATTCATAATAAGAATCATAACAAAGAGAGTAAAGCGTATGTTCTACAAATTCGCATAAAGCTTTTTATGCTGAAGCTGAGATTTTTCCCACAAGATTGAATTAATATCTTACTTAATGTATTACCTAGTTATTTTATGAGAAACCTTTTTACATTTACAGTTGTCACATCTAAGTGGCAATTCGAAATAAAAAAGAAATGAAATTATGTCTTCATGCATATAATTCAATGCAAAATTATTGAAGCAAAGTCGTGTTTTTGATTAAGTAAAGAATAAGAATATTTACCACCGGATGCATAAATGTACTTATAAGGTATTTTCTCCCTCGTTTCCGCATGCCTTAAACTGGATAGCAAATCCGACGCGTATTCGAGAGGTCCAAGGTTCAAGTCTCGGCAACGGCACTGCACAATTTTCATCTCACCTGCTTCAGCAAAACCTAATAATTCTACAAGTAGCGCCAGAAATTAAGGTGATGAATGATAATTGGTCACCACCAGAATTTCGCGATTGGGTCCCAGTCATTCAATAAAAGGGGAAGTATATAAAGTATTTTGTCCCTTCTTTCCGCATGTCTTCGTAGTGTAAATGGAAGCATATTCGACGCGTATTCGAAAGATCCAGGGTTCGAGCCCCGGCGAAGGCCTGCATATTTTTTAAAGTCACTTTCCTTATCAATTTCAATTCTTGTTTCCACTTACAAAACCCTACCAGAATGAGGTTTTAAAATCGCTTTGAATGCAAATGAAAGAGAAGCAGTATTTAAGGAAGGTTCTTACTTCGTGAGAGAAAACTAGGAATCCTGAATAGCGCTGTTTGCCCGACGTCTCTTAACTAGTTCTTATTTCTGAGTTTAAGCCCAAGTGAAGGCTTTGTTGTAAGCTCCAGAAAGAGGACAGTTGTTCGTCTTATTTTGAGTGAAATAAAGGGTAGGTAACCCTTCTCGAGTGCATGTATTTAGTTATTTGAACTTAGCGATAAGTCGTTTAACAGTTCACTAGGTTCCTCGACATATACTTCAGTCAAAAAGAAAGAGGAACCCTGAAAACTTAAACAATTACTGTTTAACTTACTATTAAATTTTATTGACAATATTACACAATTATTAGCATTAGCATGTTGAGCTACTGATAAAAAAATAAAAGGAAAGTAACTATTTTACAGATAATCGCTTTAACCCTAACTTTTAATCTCTCTGATGAAAATTCGAATTTTGATAACGCTTCCTTTTTCTTTCTCCTCCTCTCACAGAGTATCTTCTGAAATAATGAAACTTCAGCGTTTTTAATCATCAAAATAACTCATTTTACTTGATGACAAATGCGCTTGATCTTTCAAAGGTTTACATGTAATCTTGTGTAATTCTACCTTAAAAGTTCTTCGGACCTAATACACTGACAAGCCAGTTATCGTTCCGTCTGCAAATGTCCGACAAAGACTTATGAAAGTTTTAAATAAATGCTTTTTTTATCGAAACATGGACTTAACAAAGTGTGCAAGTTGTGCATACCATCAGATTCTACCACTTGTAAGTATTAAATAACAGAAATTTGAATTTACAAATATAAAATAGATTCATAGCCTGAGATTACACAATTTGACCTAAGTGTTGGCATCGTGCAATTAAAAGCTTTGTTAATTAAAAGTTTTTAGCAAAATGTGCAATGCCGAAATATTGGCAGAGCTGGGCGAAGAAAAACTGCAATGTCGTTACTGAAAGCTATCTCTTCTAAAACATTCAAAATCCTCGGCTTAAATATTTTTAATTTATTTGCATCCTTGTGGGCGCTAACGAAAAGGAGAAGCTATAGTAGAGATCCAAATTATAAAAATGAGTTAATTAACATAAATATACTTTATAAGTTATGCAGCTCTTATTTAAATTTTTCTATAAAAATACAAAATATCCTTTTGGGAATTCTAACAGAAGTAGGAAGGTTCCATATCGAAATGCATAACAATTCAAAAGAACTAAAATACGTTTCATCTCATTAGTTTGTTTAAAAAATTATATTATATTTATCTGAAAGAATAGATACACACAATTACTAACTTTTTTATGGAGGAGTAATATGATTTACCTTTATTTTGGGAAAATAAAGGATTGCAAACTACATAAACCCTGTTGATAGAAGAAATTTATCACTTAATTTTATGTGTATATGAAATAAGAATTTATGTATGTAGTTCCTCAAGCTACTTGAAGGACTTATTTCTGATTTATATATTAACTATATCAGCTAAAAAATCTAACAGAAATGTTCAAAGTGTGAAATTAAATATTTTGCAGCTTACTTACAGAATAATGAAACTTATTTTCATTAAAAGACAAACATTAAATATCAAAAATTAAGTGAAAAAAATTCAGGCAAAAGTGTTTAAGGAAAACAGCACATAAAAAGAAATTTAAAAGTTAAGAATATATTAAGCTCAAGGAAAGAACGTTAAGAACTGAATTTGCCATTAACTCCATTACTGCTTCTTTGAAACTGCTTTCTCTGCGCGTAAATAAGATATGCAGGAAAGCAGTTAATACATTCTACCTAGTTATCCAGATATCTAAAATTAGAGTTACAAACACATCTTTTGCAATAATTCAAAATAGCTACCACTAATATTTTAAAAATTGATATCATATAATTTGAATAACGGTAAATATAATGTAACTGTCTAGTAGCTGATGAAAAATTAAATGACTTTAGTTTAAAAAAACGTCAAAAGTACCTGTTTCAGATTCTGTAACATTCAATCTGTAAAATTGTGTTACTTGCAAGAAAAATCGTAAGACAGATTCGTCTTAGATAATATGAGTTTTTTGCAATCGTTTAGGCTGTAAAACGAGATGAAGAACCATCAGCAGCCTTGAGGTTGACCGATCTTAAGTTGAGGTCTCTTATGAGTATCTCGAATGATGGTGTCCAGGTTATGGCACTAATTTCAAACTACAGATCCACCTTAACGAATATCTGTCAAAGCCGTCTGTCATTGAAGAATAGATGTGTGGCATTAAATGCACGGCGCAACAAAAAATGACGATTAGAGACCTCTTAAGGATTTTACTGCTGTCTCTAGAATAATCCCCCGGGGGTTGACTCAAAATGACGCGATTTCGTCACAAAACATAAAATAAAAAAAATTCGAATTCGAATTTCGAAAAAATCGCTTCGAGGTGCACTGGCTCTTGTGTAGATACACCTATGTACCAAATTTCGTGGCCCTGGGTCTATTAGCTTACTCGCAACACGAACGAAAGACACAGACACACATAGACTCTTTGTTTTATTATATGTAGAGATAATATATAAAGGCAAACCAGATTCATTTCCAAATTCTGATAACTCCAAATGTTTACGACTTCTAACAAAGAAATTAGTATGCAGATCAACAACAGAATCGTTAACTACTCACTTTCCCAGCAACAGTTTCGAAATATAATATTTCAATATTCAATTACAAATAAAATATTTCAAAATTCAATAAAATATTGTATGAATTTCTGCAAATATTTAAATCCTTTTGATTGCATTATTGTGATATCATAAATTACTTTGTGATCCTCCTAGATCTGCAAAAGTATCTTGTTATTTGTAAATGAAATTAACAAGATCATCGGTGATTTGCTGGCGAACTTTACTTATTTTTATATATTTATTTTAATTTTTATATATTTGTCATCATTTCTTGCTGATGACTTGTTGTATCTAAGTAAAGTGGCATATCTTTCTCAAACCTCACTGAACTGAAAATATTCTCAAAATTAAACGAACTAAAATCTCTGCCTCAAGGAAATTCTTGACTGTTCTCAATGCCCATGAGAGGGGTTTGAGAGGAAACTTGATTTGTTTGTTGAGTAAAAGAGAAACTATTCGGCATTTTAACCATAAGCTAAACTCAGTGGCGCAACAACCCCAGTGGGCCACGGTCTGCAGTGAACTTTTTCTGCTTTCTTGACCTTTGGTCCCGGAGTGCATCAGCATATGCCTTAGACAAGTGATCAGCTTGTCGCAGGACCCCCGGTGTTTAGCCCCCAAGCGAACTTGGTACTCATTTTATCAATCACTTAAGGGATGAAAGGGTGAATCAACCTTGACCAGTCCACGAATTGAACCCCGGACCTGTCGTGCAGTTGCGCTAAGCGCTGTGGCTAGTGCTTAGCGCTACCACAGTTCTGGCGAAAAAAAAAAGCGTCACGCTTCAGCTGTGGCGAAGTAGCGCTACACTTCACTTTAACCTTAGAATCACTTTTAGTAGGAAGTTAGCAAGCATCAGAAGGATCACCAGCGTCATTAATATGAGTACAAACATTCATTTATTGTCGTTAATATGAATGCAAGCTTTTTTAATTCATAAGATAAAGATTATCCAAATTCTGCAGCCTTGAATTGTTAAACACAACGTTTTTTTCTAAAAACATAAGTGATTAATACCAGTACAGAACGAAATAAATTTTAATTAACTACACTGTAATATATAAGTAAATATTGGCAGTAACAATACAAAAAAATTACTTTGGAAAGGAAATGGTGATCCGCAGCACAATCTAATTTATAAAAGTGAATCAAGTTGAAACAACTGATCTTCAGGTCTGAGAGATTGGAGTTCAAAGAGTATGACCCGAATTGCGTTTTAGAGTGAGTGATATTGGGAATTCACAACACTTCTTGTGGGTTAAGGAAAATCTGCTTAGTATCAGAATACTCCGTAAGTTATACACAACAATTCAATTTGCTGTATGATTTTATTAATTGCAATAAACTGCCAATTTTTTTCTACTCATTTCAAGTAATTAGTTACTATTTAGAATACAACGATAGAACGATTTCGGGGCCGTTATTAATGTTTAAAAAAACAGTATTTTTTTACATGTTCGATATGATAGCATTTTTTTTCCTGGACTTAAAGGACTATAAGTCTGCATCGTTATTTCCATGGCAGAATGGCTTTTCGTAAAATTTCCAGGGATATTGATTTCCACTACATTCTACAGCCTATCAATCCTGGTGGGTTTGAGTTTAAATCAGTTCTTTTCAAGAGATCAAAGGCACAATAGTTCATAAGTCTAAAGTCACGGGACTTAGCAGGAATACATTGAAAAGTTATATATGCAATTATAATGCAATACTGTATCAATTTTCATTTTTTCAAAGGAACGGAGAGGTGCTTTTCGAAATATGACTTGTTGATTTGTCTCGATTAAATTTCATTTTTTGAAAATCATTTGGATAAAGAAATTGAATTTCTTCTGTATATATCGGAGATAATAGTTTCTTTTGATAGCACATTGAGTTGATTTTAATACTTGTTTCTACTCTTCTTATTTTTAATTTCTCAATGCAAAAGAATGTTGCAGCATCATACACTTCTTAGTGAAACTTTCTTTGCACTAACGAAACCAGATTTGTATATTTTTCCCCTCTTTCTTTTAGATATTAAATAAACTTTTTTTTCTTGCAGCCATTTAGATAAACGAATAGTGTACGTAAATTATAACATATGAAACAAAATCATTAAACTTACTTGGAATCAACTGGCAATAGACTTTATGCATTTTAATTAAAGACATCCCCTCTTCAAAGTTACGCTTTGTACCACTTTACATCACTTTGCAAGCCTGTTACGTCAATCTTTCCGTGAAGTTTCTCTTCAATGAGAAATCTTTAGCCCAGTTGCTTCTCAGGATTAACACAAAGACATTCCGGCTATAAATCTTAGACGCATTACTTTAGGGCTTCGGCACAGGAACCCGTGCCTCGTGGCCTGCGTCCACCTAGATGCTCCCCGCTTTCAGTTCCCGCCGATGTTTTCTGCTTATGCAGAAAAATTTGTTCTCGCTTTCTACCTTACGTCTGTGATTTTCCTTGAGAAATTCATTTAAGGAACTCTCACTCTGGTCGTGGAGACACTCTAAAGAGCTGGAAAGCTCTATTTTAAAATAGCTGTATGCCAGCATAACAACCAGTTCTAACATATTACCTTTTCTCCCCTGTACTGCTTGAGTAAACCACGTCTCTCGGTTCGCTTTCTTTCTTTATTGTCTAAAATGGAACCTGCATATATCAAATTGTGGAGCGCGATTAACATCCCTAGTGTTGTACCAGTTTTAAGTAAAAATGTATTTCTAAGTAATTGTTCCAATACAAAATAAAAATGATGTTTTAATCATCAAGCCAGCTAATGATTTTCGCACCAATCGTCATATATGCGACAGTGTTCTCAGCTATGACTAAAGAGTCAACTGATTTCATCGTCTGCAAAAGCATCATTACCAGAAAGAGCCGGTAGGATAAAAACCTATGCGGCTGATTCCAATGGAAAAGTAGCTGCAAGTTCACTAGTAAATGAGTGAATGATATTTTGAAAGTTATCCTCCACGATGCATTGATTTCGTGCCCATTTACAATCGGTTATCGAGTGTTTCAAAAGGAAAGTGGGTCAAGGTCCCTACGCAAAAACGCCGTGTGTCTACGAAACGCGAAGTGATAAAAAAAGTAAAAGAAGTTATGTGCTCCGCTTTACAAGTTCAAAAATCATCAGTTGGTTGATTTCAGTGTGTTACAAAACTGTTCATGTTCTTAAAACATTTATTGAAAAAATTAAGTAATTTTAATGTTGTTTTCTATTTTTACGTAAATGATTTACTGATTTAACAAAATTTTAAACGCAAGCAAGATCTCATTCAGACATGTCCCAATCTGAAAATGTTTCTGGCATTGTCTCTGTAGACAAGGATAAGTTCACATGTCTGGTTGTTGATAGAACAAAAGATTATTGCTTTAATCGATATTTAACGTTCTTTGAGAAACGTTTTATTCAAAAACATTTTTCTGGAAAAAAATGTAAAAAAAAAAAATTAGCTTTATTTCCAGATTGGCTAAAAGAAGAAGCATTGACATTATATATTCGCATATGTGTCGCAATTGGCAGATGGGATGTATTAAAAGATAAATTTCTAACATGTTAACTTTGATAATTTTCTCTCAGTCACTTACAGTAAATTTGAGGGCCATAGGTTGTAGAGTCATTGAGCAATGCCCTCGCCGAGACTCGAAACTGGACCTCTCGAATACACACCGAGAGCGCTACTGTTACACGAAGAAGGCATGCAGGAAAGAGGGATTCGATAGAAGCTAAAATTAAGTTCTGCTTTGAAATTAAATGACCAAATTTTAACATAGTCACTCGCTCGGAGAAAAGTTCAGCCGCCTCAAATGATATATCCAAATTCCCAGTACTCCGCTTTAAATTATCATCAACCTCCATCCTATGAAAATCAACTCCCCCCAAAACATGACAATATATAGTTAAATGTTAAGATCAGACACAATAACTTTCCTGCTATTATTAACACAGGTAGTCAAGTTAATGTAATCTCTGAAAATATTTTAAGATGCATTGATAATTTTGAAGCCATTGAAAATGAAATCTCAAGAAAGTTATTGACCTTATCTGGAGGTATTTCTATCATTAAATTAATTAAATTATCATGTAAAGTTGGAGGAATAAGTAGAAATGTGATATTTTATGTTGCTAATTTTCATTTGAATTATCTATTATTATCTATGTCATGTGTCTCCTTATTTAAACTGCAGTTGAAATTTACTGACTATGACGTGTATCAGTTTAAGAGAAATATTAGTAAAAAGAATAATTTCTTATATTCATGTGACTGTGCTCAAAATGAAAAAGAGTCTGCCAATCATGTTACATGTCATTACGAAAGTGTGAAAATTCCTGTGTAAATAACAGCTGAAATAATTATTTAATAATTATAGTCCTTATATGCCCGAAACGTAAATATGACGTAGGTTGTATTACTATTGAACATCCAAGAGTGATATTGACTCAGAACCTTCAATCGCTTATCGCCCATATAGAGCATTCCCTAAAGGTTACACTGTACAGACGAATTACCGCAAAAATTAAAATAGACGAATTAAAATAAATTATTAAAAATTAAAATAGCCGAATTACCGCATGCAGGTATTATAAAACTATAAAATCACATTTTTCTGGCCATCATTTCAGCACAAAGTGCTACTACACACACACACGACAGGCATTTAAGTTGTTTTATTGTTATTATTATTATTATCATTATTGCAGAGTAATGTCAAATTATTTTTACTATATTTCTATGACATAAATTTAGGATTAACAAGTTAACCTGGGGATACAAGTTGAGTCTAAACTTGAATTTAATTTTTATATATTTATTTGCATAATATGTAATGTAAAAGAATTTTCATGGCCATTAAACTAACTGTGACTTTTTTGCGCGATACTAAAAACCAGTTCCTTTTGTAAGCAACGGAGGTTTCTATGTATAATTGTATTTAAGCATCCCACTATTATCAGCAGGTAATCACGTCGATCTTCATCTTCTCCATCGCGAAGTTCACTTGTTCTCGTGCAAAATAGTAAATCACTTCAAATCCGTGCCTGTAGATCCTGAATGTACTCATCAGGCGATGAAGGTGCATCCGGAGGGTAACCAAATAACAGATCACAACGCAGACAAAAGTCACTACAGATGAGTTTCTGGGATGGAGAATAGCCGAGACTGTTTTGGACAGCTCTGTGAAAGGCCGGTAAGAACAGAGGTAATTTCTGATCCCAGTCATGTAGGTTTCTGGAAGCCATCAGCGAAAGTTTGTTAAAAATAGTTCTATTAAAAACAAAAGCCTCTCTACCATGCCGGCTGATTGCAGGTGTAAAAGTGTCGTTCAGGCTTTACCGGAGTAGTTTTGCAGAGTCCTTTAATTACAGCCGAGATCAAATTCCTTCTTTGATCGGAATGTAACCAAAGTAGCACTCCAAACCTGGAAATCCAATGCTGTATCATTACTTCAGCTGCCGTGACAGCCACCTGATCAGGAATAGGATACGTTTCAAGCCACTTTTTAAAGTAATGAAGGTAGCGAGGATGTATTTGTTGCCATCAGAAAGTTTCCCAGCAGTTTGTAACAGATGTCAAAGGGAATGCGTTCAAAAAGGACTGTTACATTATAGCGTGTAAGGATTTATTTTATTCTAACCAATTACTTTTAGTTTCAGTTCTCTGTTCCTTCTGATTTCAGTTTCACGCCCGAATGTAAATTTTGTATGACGTAGATGCAAATTCTCAACGTGCTTCAGAAGCAGTACTTAAGCTGCGTTTCAAGATTTCAAGATTAGTAGTAGCGGACTTAGTTCTGATGTTTATGCTGCGAGAGTAGAATTAGCTCTCTAGTTCGGTGTTTGGCATCTTTTCAATTATACTGATATTTCTCAGCTCAGCTTTGCTGTGTGCAGTCGTTTTAGCGTTGGTTTAAGCTAAGGAACGTCATTAGAATTCTTAATTGTTACATTCTTATTTTCCGCTACGTAGTCCACAAGTGGTGGTGATTTGTAAGCACGAAGTGCGTACATCTGTTTTAGTTTTACTTTAAATAAAAAGGTTACATAAAGCTTTCTCCTGCAATATTTATTCTTAGACACGTAACGAGAATTCGCTATTTCTTCTCTGCACGTGAAGTCAGCACTGTATGATGCTTAAGAAAACTCATAGACTACAACTGGCGCCCGAAACAGTTTAGGACAATGGAAACCTCTACAAATAACCGGGCCCCATCCACGTCTATAGCACCGGTAACTCACGCCAACCCTATGGAAGGTTTTGGCTACATTGTCAACACCATCAGAACTTCAATGAGACCCCAGTGCCTATTTGATGGAAAAGGTTCAGCA
>KK112304.1:166600-179003 GCA_000611955.2 Stegodyphus mimosarum
GTTCATCAGCAGCAGTTATGAACCAGCTGTACGACCACTTCCTTTTGTACCCAGTGGACGAAATCCAAAAAGTGGCACTTTCAATTTCAGTTCTCCGAGAATAAGCCTTGAGTTGGTATAAAGGCATCGACAAATTTTTACTTGGAGCACGCCAATGTACGCATATCAAAATTTCAAAACCGCCCATCTAAAAGCCTTTCCAGTTGCAAAGAATCGTGCGCAGTTAGAAGCTGAACTGTATAGCCAGTATTAGATGATCGGGGAAGGTCTCACGACCTTCATTCTACGTTAAATCCAAGTGGTTAAACTATTGTATGGAAGAAAACCTGACGACGAAGTAATTCAAATCATCTTGCCGAGATTACTCCCACCAGCGATATACTGATAGAAATAAGGAATCCGCCGACGTTTCAAACTCTGTTCGAGTTGGCCACGAAGTACGAAAGCCGTCGCACTTCGAACAACGAACGCACGTAGATGTATCAGCAAGAGTACAAAAATTTCTGCACGCCTAAGCCAGACGAACAATGGCAGCGGAGATTTAACCGAAAGAAAGAATTTTCGCCGAAGAGAAACAAATTCCAAAAGGCAGATAAGCAGCGGGAGGAAGAAACAAAGCCCAAGGCGTTAAACTTCTGAGGGGCGCTGGAAAAACGGCAGGTCAGTGGCCCTAGGAAGAAGAAAGTTTCTCCCAATACATCTGAATACGGTGGTGGTTAAAAGTGTAAAATTAACAGAGGTACGAATTCTGTTAAATAATATGCCGGCTACCCCATTAATTGACATTGGAGTAGTTTTCTGGGGGGGGGAATTCTTTAGGCAGAATTTCTGACATTATCCAACACGGAGGGTACAGCGGTGGTTGCAGCACAAGGAATAAGGTGCACTTGCATTGCTCTTCCTGTTTACCAATTGTTAGACGTCTGGTATGTTGCTTATTGGTGGATGACCTCCTGTATAAATTCTGTGTTAAGCAAAACTGGTTTGACCTACGTCAGAAGATGTGAAGGAGAAGACATCTTGAAATTCTTGAATGATAAGTTCGGCAGGACTCCTCTCTTCATCGCTTAGATTTACATTCTACAATAACTTCGATGTTAGGCTTTTCGAAGATACAGACTCTAGAGGACTACTGGTTTGTTTAACGCAGGTCATTGAAGCACATATTGCAAGTACGTCGCCTTTCTTAATGAGTTTCACCTTAGCACTTATTTGCGTTGGAATCTCTGAACGAAATGACGGTCCTCTAGGTCGACGAGTGTCGAGGCTACTAGTAGTCTTTTTTGGTTGTTACAGTTCTTAGGATATTCCATTACACCGTGCCGGAAATTTCTGCTTTCGGTTATGGATCCAGGAAGTAAAAATTATGTTCTTTGTGGTACTGTGATGCCGTCTTCATCTATTATTTGGTGGACGGATTTAACGCCTTCATCTTTCATTTCGAATAGGGTTATGTTCTCAGAGGCAGAATGTCATCTGAGAACATGCATCATTATTTGTTAAGCACCGGCATCATTATTTTTAAAGTCCAACGAAAAATTGTACTTTCTTAAAAAGACAAATCCTAGTATGCAAGGGTCTGCAGTGTCTGCTACCCTTAAACGGAATTTCTCAATACTTGGCGACCCCTGCTCTCTTTGTTGTCTGTCTCCTCTATGGGAAACGGCGTTAAATTCCGTGCTTTGAAGGGTTGTGTTGTTCCTTCGTACGTGGTCTTCACAAGCGCAGTTCAGCAATATAGGGCCTTTTAATTGTCACTCCTATTCCGGTTCAATTCGTTGATTTTGAGCTGAATCATCTAGACGAGCAGCTGATCAACTGGTTTCCGGACAGAAGCAGCTCTGTATGGGTGGTAGTTTCTACTAGGCGCTTGCTGTGCTGCCTCGAATTTCATGGTGTACACTAAAGCACATTTTTAAATCCTTGACATTCGCCATTTGCAGAGCTATCTGTATCTCAGGATTCCGGGTGTCATCGATGAAATATTGCGGGGACAGGATTTCCCTCCTTTCTGATGGGTAGCCCGAAAAAGCGAGATGAGACGCCTTTTAACATCCGTAGCTAGTTCATTTAGTGTTTCCGTGGGTTCCTGTTGGCGATACTAACTGAAGAATGCCTTTTAAGCAGCCTAACAGCCTTTTAAACACGTCTCACCAAAGCCCAGTACCAACGCAGGGAATAAAGCTTCGGAGTCTAGTTTTGCGCAGATTTTGAAAGATATCCGCTGTGTCTGCTCTAACAGAAGCAGCGTGATGGCAGGCTTTAGCTCGGAAATCCCATCTATTTGCGTTTGTCACTTTAGAGAACTGAGTCTTGTACACATGCTAGGAGGCCATTCCATCATATGTGGATAGTTTTAGAGAGGGTATGGACGGCATATCTACGAATTTAAAGGGGTCAGAATTATTAGCAGCTGTCATTGTATGGATGTCTTCAAGCTGTCAACTCCCTGGGCGACAGCAGCAGAAACTATCATCGATTTGTTGTTGGACTGCTGAAACTCTTTCTTCTATCTGTTGTTTGATTGAGAACTGTTGCCCTATCTGGTCTTATATAGTTTTTCTCCCGGCGGCCAGGAAATCTCTGGTACCTTCCATTTTTCGAAACTATTGGAAAACATATACGGTTAAAGTTACATATAAGGGCCAGATATATTTACAATAACATGTAAGGATCAATTACAGTACCAGTTATAGTTATACAAGGACCGAACCAAAATGTTGCCAAATGGTCGACAAGTTTGGCGACTTTTGGAAATTTGTCAGATTGGCGATGTCTTGTAAATTTAGCTAGATATCGATTTACTTCAATGTTAAATAGACTTATCCATGTAATCTTATTTTTTTCGGCAGATATTCGCCAACTTCAGACTTTTCATTTTACATTATATAAAAGATACTACAGTTTAACTAAAACTTATTCACATGTATACAAAACTCGTAAGCAAATAAAGCAGAAAATCTTAGAAATTAATTTACTGGCAGAATTTCTCAGGCAATATTGTATGAATAGTCAAATATGTACATCCTGATTTATGCTAAAGGATTTATACCTAAGAGAGTTAAAAATTTTAGTAATATGCACATGATAAAATTCCTTCTAAATTTTATCTAAATTTTTCTTGTACCTAGGCTATATATTTATGTTTTTGTAATTCTTCTTATATTACTTACTAAATTAAATAAAAATCTTAACAATTATAGTTAGATATAACAGACTTCTTTACGTGCAGGTGTAAAATTGTATAAATCCAGCAATGATGAATTGACTACAAAATTTAGAAATATTTAACAGATTGTATTAAAATTCACATTTTAACATATAATTGCGAAAACTATGACTGTTAATTACGATAATTTATACACTAGCAATTTTTTGTTTTGAAATAATAAAGTCGATAGTAACGAATAAGTTCCTCTCCCCTTATAATGATGATAGAAAGTTATCTTAGTTTTAAAAATAAATTTCATTAATTTAATAACAGCTGACAACTTTTTGTCCAGTCTGGTAAAAAATTATGATTACGGTATTCTACAGATGTCGTTATATGGAGAGGGTAAAATATATATTTAGATTTACAGAACTCATATTTTTTAGTTGTTTATTATTATTATTATCATTATGCTGGAAGATTTTTAGATATATGTGTTAAAATTCGAAAGCGGTTTCAAAAATAACAAGCACCCGTTTGGAATTTATTTATGTCTTTAGCAGTAGGAAATCCCTTTGTCACTTCTACAGACAACATGGAGAATGGAAAAATTGGCAACAAGTTCCAGGAGTGTCAGTCACATTTTATTGGAATACTTCCAAAACAGACAAACTGTAACGGAAACTTCTACCACAAGATGGCGTTTGAAGCAAATAATCTTCACTTGGAGTTACTTACACAGCAGTATTAGTTCAGCATGGTTCTTTTTTTCCCTCTTCTTTTTTCAAACCAACTTTCTACTTCCTCGTCACTTATTGTTTAAGCAATGTTTTGACGTCGAAATATTTATTTTTGCATACTCAATTTCTTATTGCTACTAAGTCTAGATTGTAATGTCTGCGTCTCTAAATGCGGTATGAAAACTTAATAAACTGAAATTTTATAAAGAGAATAAAAAACATTGTTAAAAACATTTAAAATTCAAGACACGAAAAATATTTAAAGAAAAGGGAATTTAGAAGGCTATTCCCGAAGAAATTTTATAAAGAAAAATGTGTAGATAATTTTATTATATTACATTAGAATATTTTCATCACAAAGTTAATTAATTGCAACCATTTTAAGTTTAAAATCTAAGTCCTGCTAAGGTTTTGATTAACTGGATAAAACTAAAACAATCAGGGTTTAAAAAAACGTTTTTGACAATGCTTGATGCAGATTTCATTCAAGCAGTCCTAAGAAAAGAAATCAGAATGCATTACATGGCTTTTCTAATTTCACATCTTAAGTCAGTTTATCACACACAAACAGAAATGTCAAACAAAAATTACGGAAAGCAGTATAATAATTGGTGTCTGTTTCAATGTATATGTTTATGAAATTTCCGCCATCACACAAGATACATAATCAAATATTATTTATTGTCTTGAGGAAAAAGAACTTATACTCCTTTAGAATACATGCATAACTCCTGACAACAACAACAACAACCAAAAATAATTTTTTTTTCATTGCAAAGTTTTTTTCCAAAGTATCTATAATTTTTATGTCATATTTTTCAGATCCTTTTTTGAATTAAAAAAGAAGTATTGAAGGATTGTAATCGCGAAAAATTTCGGGTCTCATATTTCAACGAAAATATCCATTTTGACTGCTATCGAAAGCAATTTAACGATGTTTTTGCATAATATCTAAACGTAAGGGTAGAATAAAAGACTCCTTTTCCCTTAAAAAAAATTATAAAACTGATTTAAAATGGATTCTGAACAGATTTTTTGTAGCGTCTGTACGTATGTACGTACATGTACATATGCATGTATGTATCTCGCGTAACTCAAAAATAACTAGCCTCAGAAAGCTGAAATTGTGTATATAGAACTGCCATAATATGTAGGTGTGCGCCTCGCATTTTGGTTGCAATCGGCCGCACCAAAAGTGTATAAAATATTTATATATATATATATCCACTCTGTTACTCGGCTCAGTGAGCTCAGTTTCTTTATTTTTATATGTTTGTAAATTGTGCATTTTTTTCTTTAAAAATGATTGAATTATGTTGTTCTTATCTTTCGGTTAAGGTTTTATTCCTTTAGGTAACCTGCATGCAATGAATGTGGAATTATCAATAATTTAAAAGTTTTTTAAAGTGCGGCTAAGCCTAATTTTTGGTTATGAAAGCTCCCATATTTGTTTGCATTTGAAGCTTAGCAGAATACTGAATTTGTTGCCAATCTAGAGAAACTAAGATTCGCAACAACAAAGTAAGTCTCCTTTTATTATTGCGAATTAAATTATGCTTGGTTCACTCTGGAACTATCATTTAAGTTATTAGCTTGATTCTGCGTACAAATTGTAATTTTAACTGTAAATTTTTTTTTAATTGTTTTAACTACACTTGGTGTTTTACGCTTTTCTGTATCTTTCAATTTTTAATGAAAATATTTTGAATTTTTATGTATTTTTTGCCTTACCGCGAAGTGAGAACTGAATTAATTAGTAGCGCATGCCCATAGGTAAGCGGCGCTGAATCGTCTGTGTGTAACGGCGAAAAATGGCTACCATAAATAAATATAGTGAGCTTTAAAGAGTGCATTTATTCTGTTGTGGTTTATGCGCTATCGACGAAGTAGATTTAATTCAAAAAAATTCCTTAACTGTTAGTGGCAATCGGAGCTGTTACTCGGCTCCATGAGTTCAGAATTTTTATTCTTCTATGTTGGTAAATTATGCATTTTTTGCTTTAAAAATGATTGAATTATGTTGTTCTTATCTTCCGGTTAAGGTTCTTATGCCTTTAGTTAAGCTACATGCAATAGTTGTAGAATTATCACCAATTTAAAAGTTGTTTAAGTGCAGCTGTGCCTAAATTTCTTACTATAGCTGCCATATTTGTTTGCATTTGAAACGTAGCAGAATAGTGGATTTGTTGCCAATCTAGAGAAACCTAGCTTCGCAAGAACAAAGATAACGTCTTAGGTTATTATTGCGAATTAAATCATGCTTAATCCATTCTGGAATTATCATTTAAGTTATTAAATTATCCCATATATTGACTCAGCAGAGCGTCCGCAACAAATTAAGTCAGTTTTCTGCGCCTTCAGTGTCTTTTTGGAGAGTGAGACCAAAAGTAAACTTTCACTTTCGTGCTCCAAAAAATCTACCTTCTTGTCCGCTGGCCGAATTTCTTGTTTTTGCATAGAAACTCTAATTTTAATTGTAAAAATTGTTTTAACTGTATTTATGTTTTATAGTTTTTTAAATTTTTGAACTTTTAATGAAGATATTTTAAAGTTTTATGTATTTTTACCTTGTCGCGAAATGAGAACTGAATTAATTGAATGAGAAATACATCTCTAATGAAATTTGGGGAAATAAGTTTAAATGAAATGCAGAAAAAAATGCGTATAATTTAATATTCCGTACAAGGAAGTCATGTGGTGTACACATGGGATTTTTTTACTATTTTTTTCATAGAAGGCGTAACAATTTCTTGCTTCGTCTTTTATTTATTTTTTACTTATTTATTTCGTCCCTTTATTTAAATGACGGATGTTCGGCAATACAGCACAGACTGGTTATGTGTTTTGAAGTCAGTGACCTCTGTCAGAGCATTTAAAAACAGACAGAGCCTTTTATAAACCTAATATCTACATAAGAGTGAAATCAACGCTGAAATTTTAAAATTTAAATTAATTAAAATAATAGCATAGTATATGGAAAGATCGAATTTGAATAATATTTGATGTCATGTAGATGATGGTTAGCATAGTATAGAATAAACTAAAAATGCTTTATTTCAAATACTTTTATAAAAATTAAAGATGTATTTAACTTTAATCTGAATGTACATCACCTTGAATAATTAGATAATATTTCTATGTTACCTACATAACAGCTTTTAATATGAAAATGAGGAATAATGAGAAAATTATATCTCCAATTTGTAGAGAATCTTATGTTAATTAACCCGTTATTTGATTTCACCTTTTATTCTCCTTTTCGTATTCCTCACAGAATGCAAATTAGGAGTGGGTATTTAATTGAAGTTTTGGGATTTGTGATAGTGTTTCTGGCAATCCGTGAGCACTACGTGGTTAGTTTCCTGGCAGTTATTCGGCTTTGCGATCTCTCGTTTCTCGCACTTAAAAGTCTGACGCGCCGGTAAAGTGATTTAGCCTAGCTTCTAATATAGTATTTAACTGTTGAGTCTTTGACTAGTATTCAACGTTTAATTTAAATTGGATCATTTACTACAAATGGCAAATCATGCTACCATTTGTGGCTGTTTGTAGTACAAAAGAGTGCCCTTATACTCTACATTATGTTTTAATAAATAGGTTACTTTAACTTTTTCAAGACTTAGATTGTTCTTGGACGTTATAACGACCCTTTATGCCTACTTGAGCAGCCTGCACATTAGTTTCTTATATATTAGTTTATAGTTAGCTTGAGTTTCTTATATATTAGTTTATAGTTAGCTTGAGTTTCTTATATATTAGTTTATAAGGTTACACTTGACCTGGTACTCGATCAAATATAAGCCTATAATATAATATATAAGAAAAATATGCGCAAGGGGTAAATTTAATTTATTGCAAAAATTATAGCCTTTGTTCATTCATTGAATGAAAAAGGGTTTAACCTAAATAAATTAAGCAGTAAGTTAATATACATATAACATATGTTATAATAATTAATAACATATAGTATTAATAATTGAATTATTTATCAGTTTTATGACGTAAATCGTATACTATGTTGAACCTGCAGCACAAGTTTTAAAAATATTAAATGCGTCACGCTTTTTAGTAGAAACATTCTAAAAAAATTAAAAATAAGTTAATATTTTCAACGTTTGTTAATGTTCTCGAGCCATTTTTAAAGATAGTGTCACGAAAGTGTTCACTGAATTAATCTTAAAAAATAAGCATCATATGTTTTTGAGGAAATAGAGCGGTTATTTAAAATAGAGCGGTTTTTTTTAGAAATTATTCTAAAACCGTAACTTTACGGTTTTAGAATTTTCCTGAATTTTTGACAAAATGTATCGAAATTGCATTTTGCTGTTTCTATTAATGTTTTTTAAAAAAAAGCTTGCGCCTTGAGGAAAAAAACATTACTCTGAATTATTAATAATAATTTAAATGCAAATAAATAATTCCACTCCTGAACTGGCTAAAGGCTCCTTTTTTTAACTTTCCTATTAATTATTTATATTAATTAATAGGAATTAATTATTCCTATTAATTATTTATCTCCTATTAAAGTTGTCCTGCTTTTTCAATAAGCTCCAACTCCTAAATTTAATATATATTCCTAACAGTAACACTTCGTAATAATGAAGCTAAACCATTTACAATGGTATGGATAGCTAGCAAACATCAACGTATAATGCGGTAATTTGTTCTTTATATCTTTGCCTAATCTAACAAATATATCAGTAACAGTCAATAATAATAATTTGTATAAACAATCATGCTTACTACAAATTAGACCTAGTAATCAGAAACAACAAGCATAAGACAAGTGCGGAATTTTATTTGACTTGTGGTAAAGAAAACTGCAATGACGTCGACAAAATGATTCAAATAAGAGCACGAAAATGACCCAAATAGCGAACTCATTACGCGGCGATTTTGCGCAAATGACTGCGTGAACAAACACAATAAGTCTAGTAGATAAGATCAGTAGAAATGAGTAGTACAAAATGGGGGGAACAACAGCCAGAACATAAGCAAATAATACTCTAATTCCGGTTATTTTTCTCAAATTATGGTAAGAACTCAAATACAAAATTTAAAATAATACTGAAAACATTTTTTAAATAACAAACTGCATATAATGCCTACATTGCAAAGTTCCACAGTGCAAAGGGTTACGCACAAGGGAGTCAACAAATATCGGGAATGTGTCAATAAACGTTATCTACTGTTAACAAAAGTAAATTCCATGTGTCATAATAAATGCTCAGTATTTATCAAAAGCAAACAACAACAACGAATATAATGTTATTACAAGCATTAAAATTACAGGCAATTTCGCAAAGGGTTCATATGGTGTGATTATTTTAATGTAAATAAAATGGAGTAATAGTCAGCAAACAGATCACAATTTCTAAGATTTTTCCCTTTGAAAATTATGTGGTATTAGTAACTGATAATAAAGAGATTATTATTCCTATTTATATATATCATAGATTAACACACGTTGCTCAATTTAATGAAATATTTTTGGCATTAGTATGTATTAAAACATTTCTGAAATATGATAACTATTTTTCAGAATATTTTAAGATATATCAGTAAATTTATAATGATAATAATTAAAACAAAAACTGAATTCCAGCTCAGAAAAATTATAGCTGACATAATTTTGTATTTTTAGCCCAAAGGGCATTAATCCAGAAGGGCTATTAATTTGTTTTGGCCTTTTGCGTTGACTCACTTTTCAAATTGTTGCCACCAAATATTACAGCCCTGTATTACATTTAAAGAAATGAAATAATGAAGAATCTGCATAAATACATGCATGCTTTTCGCACTGTGATAAAACAACGGTACCTAGAGCCATCAAAATTTGAAGAACGTAATCTTCCACCAAATATGGGCATCTAGACGCTCTAATTTGGAATTTAGTTTATTATCTGTTTCATATTATGGCAGACATTAAATTATTTTAGTGGCAGACATTAAATTATTTTAGTCATTAAATTATTATTTATCATTAAATTATTTAGTGTCAGACATTAAATTATTTAGTGTCAGACATTAAATTATTTAGTGTCAGACATTAAATTATTTTTATTTAATGTCAGACATTAATTTATTATTTTAGACATTAAATTATTTTTATATCTGTAACTTGTCAAGGGAATTTTTGATTAACAAACTCAGCGATTTCAAAGCGAGCAATGGCAACGTTGTACGAAAAAAAATTATGTCCAGGGCGCGAGACTGTATCGGAAATTCTAAAGATATGCTCATTTTAAAATTATTTTGAGATATTGTTCTTGAACTGAATTTTATAGTTTAAGTGCGAAGAATATGATATTTTATAAATAAAGGTAACAAGCAAAATATTACGAAAAACGCTCCTTTGGACGTAATTTAAAATCTGAAACCTTTCAGATTTTTCGTTTTTCATTTTTAATTATTTATTTATTTTAATAGTTTGAGATTTTTAAGTTAATGCAAGAGCAGGTATAGGAAACGAAACACAAATGCAACACTCTCATTGTGAAGAAAGCTGAGTAATGGAAAAAAGGGAAAAGGAAATGTTCAGTTACTATTTATTCATCTACAGAAAATATAAATTACAGATGAGATGAATTCTAAACATATTGAATTTTTTTTTAATTTTGAATTTCTCGAATATATCATATAACAATTATTAGAAGAAAAAGCTTTTGCTTAATGTTAAATGGTTTCAATTACAGCAAAATTTGAAATCAGTGGTTCAAGGGGAAAAAAAAATTAGAGTCCAGTTTTCAAAGACACACTTATATTTGTCTGCATAGCATAAAAGAAAACACACACACAAAAAAAAAGAAGTACGTAACTAAAAATCTTGAATATTGAGTTTCATTTTCTCAGCATAATTTGTAAGAAAATTTTCAAAGGTGCACTTACATTTGTAAGAAAGGCATAAAAGAAAACACAAAAATCAGTACGTAACTTCTTTCTGTAAAGAAACCGCATTTTTTTCTTGAATACTAAGTCTCATTTTCTCATTACCAGAAAGATTTGAGCTGCAGTCAAAAAACATTCGAGATCTTTATGCTTTTACAACATCATTTTTAATAAAAGCAACTGTAGTAGTGAAAAAGTTTCTAGAGTTTACACAGATAGAGCTAACAAAAGATGTTATACTTTTCTTCAATATACAAACGCACGATAATAAAATTTAAATTCAACTTATTTAATAATAAAAAATATTTAGTGATATGGCAATTAAAAGTTGCAAAATAAAGAAAAATATGCGCTAGGAGATAACAGCCTTCCTATTTATGGATATCATGACGAACGGTTGATAAATGTTACATTGTTAGTTAATAATAAATCTAAAGAAAGCTCCTTATATATTATACTGCGTGAGTGTAGGATATTATTGCACACATGTTGACAACACTTACCGTTTTTCGAGATGCTATTTTTATTGCGTAAGAAACAATCAAATCTGGCGTCATTCGTTAAAAACAAAATTTACAGAACTATGAAACAGAGGTACTATAAAAGCGAAGCATATATTTTAGAAGCAAAGTTTTGTGTCACTGTTTTAATGAGAATTACTTATGCTACAAAACAAGTGTAAAAGTATTTACTTAAAAAACTTAAGTGGGAAGAAGATTAAATATCAAGTTGCAAATTTTGTCTATAAAAAAATTCTGTGAAACAAGTCGTTGCCAGAAAACGAAATATAAATTTGCTAAATTTGTCAAACCTTTACAATTTTTGATTCTTCTGAATGACAAAAAGTGTTTTGAAAGCTTCGTTATTAGAATTACTTTGTAAACCACATTTTATAAGCTAATATGTTTCCTTTTTAAAAATCTATGCATGACCTTTTTAGCAAGGTGGAATTAGAATGTACTCATTAATCTGCACGTAGCAAGTTTATAGCTAATGTGTATGCAATCTACAATATAACAAGCAAACTGCAATATAACTTTTACTGAAAGAAAGAAACTTTAACGACAAGAAAAATAAAATTAACACGTTGACTGCCAACTACGAGTTATCTCGTACTGTGTTTACTTGCCATTTTTGTGCAGCTACGATTAAATTCGGAATATATCAGTGCTAATATGGGAAATGAAATATATGAGAAAATTACTTAAGGATTGCAAGAACCATGATGCCCTACCTATTTCCATTTTTATGAATTTGCAAATTTTATAATATACATTTGGAACAGAAAAAGTAAAAAAAGGTTGAAAATACAAAAACAGTGAAAACCAAAGTTAATCTTTTTTTATTTACAGCTCCAAACAGAATCTATACAGATTTGCGGCTCTCATTGAATTGGTTTCAGATTTTTTGAAGTATTGTATATAAAAAAATTTTTAGCATTAAAACCATTATGCTAATTGACGATAGAGGTCTCAGTGAGTTGATCGGAATGAAACCCGGTTCTTGTTGTTCAGTTAATTGACTTTGTTTAAACCTTCAGAACACTTTTCCCTTGACAAGTTCTGCTTGGAGCTTTAAATAAAAAAAAGATTAACTTTGGTTTTTACTATTTTTGTATTTTCAA
>KK112304.1:180068-221400 GCA_000611955.2 Stegodyphus mimosarum
AAATAAAAAAAAAAAAAAAAAGAAAAAGAAAAGAAAAAACTGAAAGTTTTCAGATTTTAAATTACGTCCAAAGGGGCGTTTTTTTAACATTTTGTGTGTTACCCTTTTTTATTAAATATCATGTTCTTCGCACTTAAACCATAAAATTCAGTTCAACAACTATATCGCAAAATAATTTTTAAATCAGTCTATCTTTAGAATTTACGATACACAGTTCCGCGCGCTGGAGATAAAAAGTTTTTTTCCCCCGTAGAGTGTTGCCATTACTCCATTACTCTCTTTTAAATCGTTTGAGTTTGTTCATCAAAAATTCGTTAAGGATTTACAAAATATGAAATAGATAATAAAACAAATTCCAAATTTGGGCTTCCAGATGCGCATATTCGGGTGGAAACGTACGTTGTGCAAAACTGCATGGCTCTAGGTACCGTTGTTTTAACACATTTGGAGAAATATACCTACATTTATGCAGATTCTTCATTATTTAATTTCTTTAAATATAATACAGAGCTGCAATATTTTAAGGCAACAGTTTGAAAAGTGATACAATGGTTTTAGTGATTCGACGCAAAATCACAAAACGAAAACAATAGTTCTTCAGGGACAAAGCCGCCTTAGACTAATTACTCCTAGCAGGAAGTTTTTTTTTTTTTAATAGCAAACAAAGTCGTCTAAAAATGTGCGAACATCCTCTGTATTATCTCTTTTCACTAGAATAAAAACGATATTTCCAACGCAGGTAAATCTAAGCGTCTTATAATATGATGTCAAAAATGCGATTTACACAATTGTCGCATGTATCAGTATAAACGAAACTGAAGAATGTTGGCTTTGGGTGACTGAAAAATTTCAAAAGCTAAAATGCGAAAAGTTTTCTTGCTTCGCCGGAAGTTAACTGTGACGTATGAATGATATTTGAACTATTATAAAAGAATTAGGAAAGTGAGAGAAAAACTTTTTCGCCACAGACTGATGGATTCTATTCTTGACAATTTATCACCTATAAACAAATCAACATCACGAAACGAAGAAAAACAAAAAATATTTAACAATCGCAAATAACAAAAGTTGAAATTAATTCTTTAAATGAATGTTTTCAAATTACAGTTATTATTTGTCTGTCTTTGTATGTATGAAAATGCTAAGCAGGTTTTTTTTTTTTTTTTTAATTTGTCATTCATTACCCATTTTTCTTATCAGATAGAGTACAACAGGTCATAAATTCCATCCTTACAAGGTTCGCTATAGTGAATCTTGGTAGTATCGAAAGCAAAGGTATGTGTTCAACGAGATCGACTACAATTTTTTGATAAAGACCATCATTGATCATCAGTATGTCAGATGGACAAGAACAAACACAAATTTAAAAACTGGAAGTTTTCACAAAATTAGCATGTATCAATTTCAATTTTTTTAAACCACAATCCATGCTACATAATACGAAATGTACATAATCTGTCTCTTACATACAGTATTAAGATTTTTCTCAGACTGTATTCAGGAGAGATAGATCTGAAAGAGATCTGTGACTAAGATCTTCCCGATTAACAGTCTAATAAACTTTGTAAACAATACAAACGTATGCTGTGCGCTCTCTTTCCATCAATATATCGTTATTGCAACTAATGATTTAAAAGATGAAAGAGTTACATAAAATTTCATCAAAATATATGTAGTCTATGAAAGACAAAATAAAATCGGATGACATAATTTTACAAGATAAAAACAAAGCAAATGGGGAATTTCAAAAACAAAATTTAGAAAAAAATTCATTTTATGAAAATACTGAATTTAAAACAAGCCCTCATACAAATTACACACAACCGTTTTTAATGATATAGAAGAGAATTGCATATCTTCATGCTCATATATATTTCAAATGAAAATACTTCTCGCAATAAATTTTGAATTTTAAATATTCGTGATCAATGGACACAATATATTAGTAAGGAATGTAAAAACTAGACATAACAATACTGACATGCCATTTCTTCATCACTACACACATCTGTCCACTTCAGTGAATTTGAATTCTTAAGATCTCCGCAATCAGTTTTGCATCTTCCACACCAGTTCGTAGACAAAAATTTTAAGAGTAAGCCGCATGCCCAAGTTTTAACTGTTAATAATCTCATAGCTCAAAGCCAAACGCTGCACAACAGGTGCAGCATTTTAAACTCTACAAGTTTTGCCAACATTTATGCTTTTCCTTTCTTACTGTTTTCGTTTAGAGCTTCTGTGCGGGAATTGTTGGCTCCATTCATACGAATTCATTTACGGGTTGTAACTGAGCAAAGTTTAAGCATATTTTAACACGTTTGAAAAATTAAAATTAAATAAAACGATTAGGCAAACATAGAAGTATAACAGGAGAAAGGACATAATAGTTTAACAAAATAACATGTATGCCAATCTATATAAAATCTAGATGTTGAAACTGATATGACATAACAGAACAAGGCAGATTATTTGCTTTTAATTTTCTATCCACTTTATTGTCTCGAAAATTTTGCATAAAATAGCACTACAAAAAATTTATATCGAAATTCGATTACCATTCATTATGATCGTGAAATATAAAAACAGCAAATAAAACTGAAATGTATATTGCTAAGAACTTTTTGATTAAAAATAAAGTAAAAGACTAATAAATTTTCTAGCAATATTTTCCATTTTATATTAATTTTCAGCGTCTAGCCATAACTCTATGCTTATTTACGTATCTCAAACAGATATTAAATCTAAATTTAGGCCAAAAAAAGCAACTTTAGATTGGCTTAAATTTTGAATCAAATTATCGATTTCGCCGGGCGATCAGATATACAGTGATGGTGAAAAAGTGAAGGCACACTTTGCAGTTTCTCAAAGAATGAGGGAGTGAATTGTAAAATTCATTATTTTTATCAAAACATATTGTTGCGTGCGTACGGGTTCGGCACAAAGAACCAATGATAGCTTGATAAAATTTATTTTATGCAAACAAACACTTCACAGCTCTCTTTCCACAAAAATACTCGCACAGCCCTTCGCAATATCGGATAGTACTATCAGTAGTTATAGTTCAAACGACTAAAAATATTAAACACAATGCAATGCAAAGTGCATTCCCGGATATTTCAATACTCCGAAGTCACTCTAAACTAAGAATTACTCAGAAACTGAGCCCCCGGTCTTATATAGTTTTCTCCCGGCCGTCGACAGATTTCCAGTGCATTCCACTCCTCGAAATTACTGGAAGGCATATGAGGGCTCGCTACGTTTACAGCTACACATGTTGATTACTTACAATTATTGAATAATAATATCAATTATAGTTATACAGGGATTGGGCCAAAATGTCACAAAATGATTGCCAAGTTTGGTGATTTTTGGAGATTTCTCCTTTCTTTTTCTTCTTTGAGGCAAAAATTACAAACATCAAATGACAAAACGACAAAAACACCGCCAGCTTTGGTGATATCTTGCTAAATTGGCGAGACAACCATTTACTCAAAGTTAAGTAGACTAGTCCCTATTTTCTTACTTTTCCGGCAAATTACTGCCTCTTTAGATTTTTGTGTTAGATTACACAAAAAACACTACAATTTCACATATAATTTCATTAAAATTATTCACATGTGTACAAAATTCATAACACTATATTATTTATACAATCTTTAGAATATTACAAAGATAACAGCAAAATGTTAAATTTAAATTCAAATTTATTTGAATAATTAATAAACTCATAATTATTAACAATTTATTAATAAACTTATAAAATTCAACAGAACTTTTCAACCCATGACAATGAGGAACAAAAATGAAACTACAGACTTTAGTTTAATGCAAAAAGTTATATTGCATCATTCTGTACGTACTGTTACAGATTTTACAAGTTACTCATTTACAAATCCATATTGCGTCCTATACTTAGCTATGCCTGCCCGGTATAGGCTTATTTCTGTAAATCTGATAGAAAGAAGTTACAGACAGCCCAGAATTGTATATTAAGACAAATAACCAATTCTCCTTGGTATATAAGAAACAATAGAATCCATGCCGAACTCGGCGTTGACTATATTAAGACTTTTTACTGTAGGCTGGCACGTAACTTTCATGCTAATAAGCACAACACTTGAAATCCATTAATAGTCAATTATGACTATGATATTGCCTCCTCTTCAAAGAGGCCTATGCATATTCTGGCTCCTAATTGTACTTGATATGTAGATATTCCTTGTTACGTTTTATATCTTATCAACGTATTTTGTACTGTATTTTTTGCTTGTTATTTTTATTTATTCTGCATTATGCTTATCATTATGTAGTTGTAAGATTCCCTGCTGCACTTTCTTTTACTGTATTTTTTATTGTATACTCTTAAATTCTCATTTTTGTATCATGTATTAGCCCCAATTTAGTGCACTTATTATTATATGTATGTATATATGTAAATATCTCCTCACCAGCTCTGGCGGCTTTCTTAAACAGCTTACTTCACCACTCGCGTAGCTTGGCACGCTCCTTCTACCTGACCCTCTGGCTAGAAAGACATTATTATTACCATAAAAAAATTACTGTGTCTTACAATTGCTTTATGTAAATAATTAACTTGTTAGTGTAGCATTAATATTCGTGAAACTTTAATTTATTCGAAATGGGGGTAGGTCTTTTGACGAGGGACCCCGGTACTTCGCACCATTACACGGAGCTGTTACAAATTTTGTATTTATTTAGCTATTTTAATAGAATTGTAATTAATTTTTTTTATTTTCCTATGCAGCCCAGCGCGTGATGAATTTGAAGAGAAGGCATGCCTGAAAAGTAAAAATACAAGAGCGCGTGCATTTAATATTTAATAAATATCTCGTAATTGTACTGTTTTGCTATCCAGAAAAATCGAGAAATAGATTATACCAGAATATTCTCGTGAAAATTAAAAAGCTTATAAAAGCTGAATTAAAACATCTGACCTCAGTAGGTGTTGTCGTTTTAAGCGAACTGTATTGTTTACGTAGTGCTGTAGCGAATTCGCTGTGAGATCGAATTAGCTTCTGTTTTGAAATGAGTTCTATTTAACATTTTATAGTAGTTCAAAATATAATTACTGGGAGATATTGTGATATTGTACGAATATCTCTGAGGAAATATTTCAGCATTTTATTTTATTTCTTGTGGAAAGAATAAATTTTATTAACTTTTTATCGACTTGTGCATTCAATTCATTAAGAATCGGTGCGCAAGCAACAGTACTAATCAGAATGATTTTAAGACAAGGAATAATTTTGTTTACCTGAAGTAGCGGTGAAAGCTCGACTATATCTGCTTAATTCGCCGAATTTTGAAATTGCTAGTAAGCATGTGGAACTGCGATTGAAAAAAGAAAAATAATTTTCCCTTTACATAATCAGAATAAATCACAGAAACAAATTGGTGAAACAGTGAAAAAATTTGAAACAGTAAGCTGTTATAAAAAAATTTCAAATCGTCTATTAGTGTGATAAATGCACGAAGAAGTGGCCGCCTCAAAATGCTGACTCGTAAAGAAGAGAGAAAATTTGTTAATACGATTAAAGTGAATGCAAACACTTCTTTAAATGCTGTCGTAACAATACTCAAGGAAGACTTTAACGAAATAATTCATTCAAAAACTATCCGCAGATCTAATTTTCATTGGATTGTTTACAAATTTAGAGCAGCTAGAAGAAAATCATATAGCAGCAAAACTAATCAAAAGAAAAGGAATACACCCTTTTGCAATGAAGTATTTCAATAAAGATAGCTTTGGTCCAATGCATTGCTTCCCGATGACATAAAATCGTTGGAATGGCAAAAATTTAAAAGCAATCGAAAAAAACTGACCTTCCAGTAAAGCATATTCAAGCAACAGAAAAACACGAGGGCAAAAGTGTGATGGTACACGTTGCATTCGGATACAGGGTCGGCCATCTTGAGTTCATTGATGGCACAGTGGATCAGAATGTCTATCCTGATCCTAAATAAACAATTTTCAACAAAGCCTTCCTAAGCTTCATTCATGCAATAATTTCTCTTTCCAGCAAGACAATGATCCCAAACATATGGCACATATTGTCCGTCTGTGTTTGTTCTACCGCATGCCCCACAGTCTCAGTCATCTAGTTTAATACTCTGACTTAAATCCCATCGATTATGGGAACAGGAACAAGAACTGATAATAGGATAAGGAACATGGAAAGGACTTGATAGCAGGATAAGGAAACATGGTGTAGTGAATGTGGACCATATGAAAATGTTTCTCCCAGAAGAACGGGACAAAATTTTTCTGAAAAAACGAAAACATTGATGAATTCCATGCTAAATGAGCTCAAGCTGTTAACAGAAACAGAGAATTCACTACAAAACTATTGACTACATTTTAATGTGATATTTTCATTATTGTGATTCCACTTTCATTTTGATGGGTTGAAATGTTCTATTTATTTTTGTAAGTTCTTTAATTTTAATTCCACATTTGTTAGTTATCTCATACAAATAGTCTGAAGTTTATATAAATGATTATGTTTTAATAAAAATATTGATTTTTACAATTTTTGAAATATTTTCAGAAAATGCAAAGTATGCCAACAGTAATGTCCATCACTGTACCTCCGTCTTCTATAGGAGCGAAACATTTTTGCAAAATTTTACTGCGTGAAATTTAATACCTAAACAGCTGTGAAATATCGGCAGATTTATCAAAGAAAGAAGGAAAAAATTTAATCATACCTCTAAATACTCTTTTTCAGTCATCTTAAACAATCTTCATGTAACATCTACAAAAATAATGTAACACCAGGAGACAGGTATATTCATCAAGACCATGGAGGAGACCTCAAGTTTTATTTTTCTTCTGGCGCTAATTTTATTTATTTTCAAGCGTGTACCCGAAATAGCATTGAATGAGTCAACCTCCAAACACGCGGCTTTACCCCCGCGATCTCGGCACAACGCTTTCACTTACTGCTCAGGTCTCTTTTCACCCCCTTTCTGACATTTAACACAGCCGTGCGAATGCAAAAAACGACGAAAGGGGAAAAATTGGGAACTAACGATCTAAAGGTTCAATTACCTTGAAAGCGAAGTAACTGTTCCTACGTAATAACTGGAAATTTCATTCAGCGTTAAAAAATTTTGCAGCAAGACTAGAGAAAAATTACAAATTTTATACACAGTTTTTAGTTGATACTTTGATGGATGTCTCAAGCACAGTAGTGTTTATCTATGTTTTCACTTTACGCTTTTATATATTTATAAGTAAGCATAATTATACAAGCTTCTTTAGCAATTTTAAGAACTTATCATTTTTTTGGATCATTCATATTAAAATTATTTTTCTCACTTCGGAAAGAGATTATTTAGTATGTATTTTCCAATTGATAGGCGCTAAGAGCATGTATATTAATCATATTACTTCAGAAAAGTTCATTATGAAGGACTGAGACTACATTAGTCCTGTTATGCCTCGCAAATGTAAAACTAGTTCATACGCAAACTGCTCTTCCTGTAGCTTGTCGTACGTAAGCCACTATATGCTGAATTTTAACAGATATGAAAATTACTTACTTACAATACACAAGCTTTCAATGATGGTAGACCTGTACTTCGGAAGACAGCTCTCGGATGATTTTCTATAATCGACTAAAATAACTGACAAGTTTACAATTCCTGCTTTGAAATGATTTGAATTCTAGAATTTGAAATCCCGTTTCATTTTATGCTATAACGTCCTTATCCTTATTATTAATGATCAGATGCATGGCATGGGGAAATAAGATGTCACATACTGCTAAAAACACACTTTGAAGACTTACATCTAATTTTTCTCCAACGTTGTGCATGTAGCGAGGAATGAGGTGAGATCACGTTTCCTTAAAGATGGAAATAAAATTAATCGAATGAAGAACGTTATCAAGGGTTCTGAAGTGAAGCCATGTTAACAAGACTAATGTTTCTTTTATACCGACACTCAATCTTTTCCTTACATACTAACTGCATTATAAATTAGACAAAATGCTTGTTTAAGTCAATGGAAATTTGCGATGTGGCAAGGCGATTCTTTAAAAAATTCACGAAGCCTTGGCAGGAAATTGAAATTTAATCTTCAGATTATACATTCTTCATAGACAGCATATCTTTAGATATATCATAAAAATCGTTGGTGAATGAAAAACATTAAAATTAATTTAAAGACAATTAAGTTTTATTTCAGATCACTAAAAACAATCCACTTCCCCCCCAATAAAATTGAATGACAGAAAGCTGCAGTATTACCATCGGTTTAATGTTTAGCCTTTTCCTATATTTATTTCTACTTGCATAACATTAGTGAACAAACGCTTCTTAGACAACAAAAGGATACTGAATAACGATATGAGAAGCGGTTAAATAACGATATGACTACCGAAAATCTCTATATTTATCGAACGAAAAAATGCGAAATCATTGTTACATCCTTCATGTTTACTCGGTTATTAAACTAATAATTTTGATTTCTCATTTATAAGACAATTAAGGAATTTCTTTAATATAGTAACACTCTAACTAATGTATTATGGTTAGTTCATTTAAATATGCAAATATGCTTTAAGAAATCTGCGTCATTTTTGGCGCAACCAAATTTATCAAATCAAATTTTAATTTTTGATTTAACTTAAGTAATTTTATACAACCTTTTTAAATTTAGTCAATTTTAGTTAAAGAACACTTAAGAGAAATTTGCTTTTAATTAGGTAAAACAACTGCGCAATGCGAAAATGCATTGACGTCTGTAGGTTTCCTGTCAGTGGCTATGATTATTGCAAGTAACTTTTCATAGTTCTGCAGTTCATAATGAAAATTTGTGCTAGTTTTCTCGAGGAAGTGCGCCATTAGGTAATATCCTCTACCAATGTAAATAAAACATTTGTTGCTGTAATATGCAGCTTCAGTGCAGCTGTACGTTTAGCAAAGAACACCAAAATAACTCAATATCTTAATGACTGAAAAGCAAAAAGGGCGTTACAACAGCATAAATTCTGTGATAAACAGAAATCTATTTTTGGGGTAAGTTGCTGTTTTTTAAAATACGGAAATACTGATTCAATGCGTTTTTTTTTCGACGAAGATGATGTTAAAAAAAGGAAGTAATGATGTTAAATTTTAAACCATCAGTTTTAAATTATTATCTTTCTCTTCCACTGTTTACGACCTAATGCTTTCAGAAGATACTTTGATGAAAGCTAAAGATAAGCTAGCATTTTATTTATTAGCCCAAAAGGAGCTATTAGTCCCGAAAGTGGATTTTGCGTCGGTTCACTATAAACGGAGAATCACTTTTCAAATTCTTGCCACCAAATATTATCGCCCTGTATCACACTGTGCAAAAGAAAAAAAAAGATGTGGACAGTTTAACTCGCGTTCTATTCGGCCGATTGAAAAAATTCAACTTGAGTTTTTCATGTCTCGAACGCACGACTTAGGATATACATTAGATTTATATACAACATTGTTCTAACACACGTATTCTGACACCAAATAGAACTTTTTCTGAAATAACATACCAATTTTTTTTCCAACGTATAAACATCTTTGCGTCAGTTTTTAAATCATTTTGATTATTTATAATCACTCTCACTATTTATAATTCTCTTCATTTACACTGAAAGGGGGATAAAACACTTGTACATAAAATAATCGAAGAATTTAAGAATAATAATTTTTTTCCTATTAGTTATTGATAAAAAAATACATAAATTAAATCTGAGATGTAAATGGAATTCTGCACTAAATTCGGGAAATTTGTTGTATTTTATTTCACTGCAATTCCTTATTTCTCTTACATTTTAAAGGGCAGATTCGCTTCCAAAAAGCATTCAGGAACAGTATAAGGGATTTCCCATTAAGGAAAAGGTATTACCGCAAAACGTAGAGCACTGCATTTTCCTCAGTCTTTCATCCGTTATAAAAGAAATATGTCAGCTAACTTGCTACATTCTTCCAATAGAAGCATAAAAAAGACATTTCATTTGTTTCAGTTATCAATAAAAAATACTCAGATGCCATTCAACAAAAATACAGCCCATTATATTGCCCTTAATCTTTAAGCTTTGCATTGTCATTCGCCTTCATCAGCTCAAAGCAACTTTACACTTTTTTAAGGTAATAAGTAAAATATTAGGTATATATTCCTTCATGAAGATGATAACATTTATGTTGTTGAAAATATTTCAAAATAAATAATTAGATTTAAATAAAAATATTAAAAATTTAAATAACAAAATAAATAATTACAAACCAGTTTAGCTCACATGCATTACAAACTTCCAATTTGAACTGTCGTTCATACGCTTTAGCTTTCATCTGTTTTATTTCTTTGCAACAGATTATAGCTAAGATGAATTATTGCTCTTCATTTATAAGGCAAATGAAAGAGTAGTAAAAGATTACTACTCCTTATAAGTCGCCATGATACTTATGCCCTCTGAATGAAAATCAGCCAAATTCAAATCTCCAGAAGTATAATTAGTCGTAATACATGACAGTAGAGCAGAATAAGAATTTCTTATTTGAGGAAGGAGTTAAAGGGATTTTTAAGAAACTTAAAGTTAAACTTAAGGGTTTTGTTAATAAATAAATTACAGTTCATATTTTCTCCCTTAAATGATATTCAACGATATTCTTTTGTGATTTATAAGTGTCTTTATTTAGATTTTTCACGATAAGTAATCTATGCTTTTAAAGTTATTAATATTCTCATGAAGTTTCAAATATGTTTTTATTTTTAATTAATGCAAATAATATTATGAGTTGTCTATATGCCAACAGCGAAACCTGCAATGTTTTCTAGAACACAAATTCCACAAGATTCTGAGAAAAAGATCTCCCTTTTGAAAAATTTATATTGATCAGTGCTTCTTTAACAATCTCCATAGAAATGCATGTCACGTGATCTCTTAATGTAAGAAATCTTTTTCTAAATGAAATTTTATTTTTAGTTATGTACAAATGCAAACATTGCTTTCTTCAAATTGTGTACGGCCGTTGAATTTGATCTCCTATTTTAATACCAATTATCTAGATCAGTTTTAGTCACCACGCTCAACACTCGTAAGAGAGGCAAAATTTATGAGTTTTTATTATTATTATTATTATTATTATTTAGGAACATTTTGTACTTTTTTTCAATTAAAGAAAGTGTATTTAGGTACATTTTCTTTTCTTTTCTTTATTTTTTTTAATAAAAAAGAAAGACAAAAACAACAGCAGCAAAAAGCATCTTAAAAATACTCAGCTTTTTCTACTGCGCAACTGACATGGTATAAAAGAGGTAACATCTGCAGACGGGTATCCTTTTATCGTTTTTGTCTTTGCAATTCCCTGGAGCCACAACCAATAATGCCGTTACAACGTTGTCGAAGTACTTGCACTGTACCGACACGACTGTGCAAAGGTGTTGGCAACAATGGTATTGCTGCAAGGTACATATTGGCAGAGTCAAGGTTATGGAAGACGAAGGAGCACAGAATGAAAGGCAAGATAGGATGCCTTGTGCGCCAAGCCCGAACAGCTTAAACGCCCCCATTGTCAACACCGTCTCGAAAGATAAGGCCTGAGCCAACGGTATTGCCATTGTCCGCTATCTAACATGCTACAGCCTCTTCCATACCATTTGTGGCACCTTCCACCATCTCATGGGGCTTGGCTGAGGCGACCTTGCGCTCACAGCGGCCTTTAAGATGTCTGCATTTAATCCCCCATGGACAGAATCATCTGGTGTGGTGTCGTGGGCGATTATCATTACTGTCAGCCGACTGGTATCTCATAGTGTTTAGCGATGAATCCCCTTCAGTCTTGGAGCAGATGACCATCGGATGCATGCATGAAGTGGCCAAGACCACCATTATAGCTTTGATTTAGATATTTTTAATTTACATATGTTATTATTACTCTGGGTGCCGCTAACAATTCGACAGAATTTTCAGAGAATTCACAAAAAGAACATTTTCTCAGCGCTCACAGTATGACAAAACAAAAATTTTGCATGAAACCCAGGTACAATAAAAACTTTTATTAAAGAGATTAGACGGGAAAAGAAATAAATAAATAAGTAAAAATAAATTATAAAAATAAAAGAATATCAGTTTTACGCTATGACTTATTTGTGACAGAGTTGCTTACTTATTACACCATTACAAGTCTTTGCCAATAAACAATTTTATTTCTAACTAAAAATGATTAGGAATTCGAGGAATTGAGGTGGGTTCATTTGCCAACGCTTAATACAAAAACGATTTGAAACAATAGATGCTGGCATGAGTCCCACAACGTACGACGTTACAGCATGATGTACAAGAAAGTTGGAAGACTGGTGGTTTAAAGGGTGCATAAAGTGCAATGACTTTTAAAGTTTAAGCAGAGCAATACGCATCTATCAGACAAAGCATGAAGTATGCGTGCAGAAACATTTGCTCATGTGAAAACACTTGTAAGCAAATGCATTCTGTTGGTGCCCAATCCTAATGTTGAAATACTTAACTGTGATTCTGTTAAATGTCTTTCGATCTATGATGATATTATTTGGGATAGAGAAACCGCTTATAATTTACATTACGTATTTTTAACTTCCCCTACTCAAAGTATATTACTATATAAAACACACGCAACGCCAGCGTAATTGCCCTGCGTTAACAAGTTGTGAAACCCAACATAGAAAAATTCAATATTTTCATTCAGACTGATGTCAAAAGTTCTGATTCAATAAAGATTTCCTCAAGAGAATATTTTTAATGTTCTTTCACTTTAAAGCTGTGATATTTATGACTAAGTTTTTCTAACAGTTAGTTTTAAGTGAATTATTTTTCTGTATGTCTTGTCACGTTGGTTGTTTAGGCCAGAGATTTACGCAAATTGTACGCAGGTTAAAACTAGTACGTAATTTGAGCTGGTAGCTTAATGTGGATTTCCCCCCTTTTTCACTATTTGCTATTTTATAAAGGTTTAACGAATTTTTGATTAACAAAATCAAGGATTTCAAAGCGAGCAATGGCAACGTTGTACAGAAAAAACATTTTTATCTCCAGTGCGTTTAGACTGTGTATCGGAAATTCTAAAGATATGCTCATTTTAAAATATTTTGCGATATTGTTCTTGCACTGAATTCTATGGTTTAAGTGTAAAGAACACGGTATTTAATAAATTAAGGTAACACATAAAATGTTTAAAAATGCCCCTTTGAACGTAATTTAAAATCTGAAAAATTCGGATTTTTAGTCCAAAGGGGCTTTGTCCCTGAAGGATAATTGTCTTCGTTTTGCAACTTTGCGTCGAACCACTCTGAATGTTCGTTTCACTTTTCAAAGTGTTGCCACCAAATATTATTGTCCTGTATTATATTTTAAGAAATTAAATAATGAAGAATCTGCATAAATTTATACAACAACGGTACATAGAGCCATCGAATTTTGAATGACGTAATGCTACTGCGAATATGGGCATCTGGAAGGCCAAATTTGAAATTTCGAATTTCTTTTATTATCGATTTTACATTTTGTAAAATTTTAACGAATATTTTATTAACAAACGCAAGGATTTTAAAACGAGCAATGGCAACGTCGTACAGAAAAAACATTATTATCTCCAGCGAGACTGTATCGGAAATTCTAAAGATGTGCTCAATTTAAAATTATTTTGCGATACTGCACTTGAATTGAATTTTATAGTTTAAGTGCGAAGAACATGATATTGAATAAATAAAGGTAACACACAAAATGTTAAAAAAGCACCCCTTTGGACGTAATTTAAAATCTGAAAAATTTCAGATTTCCTTTTCTTTTTTCTTTTTTTTTTAATTACAAATAGGCAAAATTAAGCCTTAAATCAACGTTGATTTCATAGAGAACTGGATGCTTGCTGCAATCTTACTAAATTAACATAATCATTAGAGTTAACTTTAGGATCGGGTTTTAGGTTTGTAACAAGCTGTTTAAGTAGCCAAACACTATTAAAAGTTATGTAAAATCTTTTAAAAGTATCTTAAATATTGTACATTCTGTGTATGCTTTACACTGACAACATTAATTCAGATTTCAGATTACTGACTTACTGTTTTGAGTAAGTTAATTATTATATATCCGTTGACAACATCGTCTTAGAATTTATCTTTTGCCATTTTCTCTTTCGTTTACTTTCAACATAGTCTGTCTACTTTCGCGGCAGGATTAGAGCGGTAATAATGTCTAATACTGGAAACCATCGATATACAAATCCGATCTTCATCGATTAATTTTAAAACATATTTTTGTGTTAAAACCATAAATATCGTTCTATATATCACTTGTGAATGGGTACAAAAACCATCACATAATTTATACATACAAAAATACTGTAAAATAAGCAACAACAGCAACGCTTCCCAAATAAATTTATTCTCCGAGTAACATTAACTTTGCCCAACATAACAGAATCCTTTATGTAAGACATTAAAAAAAGATATGAACACCACGTGAAAATTTTGCTTGGTTCGAAAATCAAATGCCTTTAAGCTGAAAATTTCGCTTTTGCTAGAAGGCAGCTGCATGTGGCTCCAAATTGTTATGTCTCATAATCAAATGCAACGTCTTGTATACTGGCTTATCAGGGGGGGCAAAATAAATGTTTACTTTTTAATTATGGTAAAATGACGATAAAAGATATTTCAATCAATTTTCCAAACTGATGTAAATTAAATACTTACAATCTAATTATAGTAATAATAGTTATCTTAGAAGCACTGAATGATTTAACAATGAAGAGTTAACATGCACATTTCCTCACCGTTCGAAACTAAATTGCAATCATCAGCTGACAGATCTCTCGAACATTATGCAGAAATGTTTTCCGTGGTCATTTCTCTTCCTTCCGCTTGTAGAACAAGCAGCTTAGCGATCGGAGTAAAATTTTGAATCTTTACCTATCATGCGTTGCATAGGAATCAGTTCTTCCAATTGAAATCCATTAGCGTTTTTATGAAAGATATGTAGGCAGCGCGATGTAAACCAAAATGTTGCGTTATTTGACTAACTCTAAGCAACCAGAGCGGTTTATACGACGTTTCCTGATAGATAAGCAGTCGGGTGTAATGTGCATTCTGGATTTCAGTCACAGATTCAGTCACACATTCTGGATTACATTACAGTTATGAAGTAACCGAGGTCTGATTTACAAATTGCTTCGTCAGCCTTCTGTAAATAGTCTAACCATACCTACAATATTTTAAACTTTTAATAAATAAAATTCTTTTTTAATGAAAATTTAAATTTTATTTGAAGAAGCCCCGAGATTTCGTGCATTGGAAAACCTATTATGCAGAATTTCAGTAAATACACAAAAGCATTTTGATACTGGTCGACGAAATGAGAACTCATTGAAAGGATAGTATGTAATCGGAAATAAAAGATTCAATACAGTGAACCTAGAAAAAATCCGGACCACCTGTACATTTTTCGGGCAGCAAATATCTGAAATTATTTATTTTAGAGAGTAATATGATAAACTGCTAAATATCACTTTACAAGATTTACTATTTTAAATACGCAGAAAGTTTTTCTCTTTTAAAAAAATAGCAACACAACGACATTCTTATACGCGTTCAAAATGTTTAAGAATTTGTTCCAAGTATGCTATGCAGCTGAAGGAGAAATAACATTTATTTTTATTATTTGTATTTTACTTTCATTTAACTTTTTAATTAGTTATAGTTTCATGCACTTATGTATGTTAGGACGCCATCTTGAGCATTTTTGCAATCAAGTAGTCGACATTTATGACAGTTATAAAGAGAAAATTAACCACATGGTCATCCTGTTAACATTTACGAACATGATGATAGCCATACGTTGACGTCTTTGTTAACTGCAAGCGCAAAACAATAAGCATCTCTCTCCTAGCGAGGAAAGTAACTTTTCCTCGCGTGAAACAAAGAATTTCATTTTTCTGATATCTCCCAACTGATACCCTAAAATTAGACAGTATTACATTTCAACGATTTTACTAGAAGTCAGTGTAATCAGTTTCACTCTTGCGCATAATACAAGCAATTAAGAAAACTGCTAACAATGTGATCATCATTAGAATGTCGTGTAAAATCAACTAAAATTTGACAACTCAATCAGCTGCGAGATTAAGGCGGAAACATGCCAGAGACGGGAGAAAATTAAACTTAGATATCAACCTCAGCGACAATCAACGTTTTTCTGGCTCTTAGTCAATTATGACGTAAATGATAGCATGCCTCTTGGCGATTCTTGTGAAGACGACGTTGAGCTGGCACATATTTTGGCACACTTCTATAAAATCTCTTGACGGTTCATAACAAGTGACGGAATATCACAGATTCCCCCTGTCTCGAAGGAGAGTAATTTATGCATATTATAGGTCAAAGCGTCAAATTCAATGATTTAAGGAAAGCTATTCTTTAAATATCATGGTAAGTCAGAGCGTATTCAGATAATAAATTAAATTATAAACATTAATAAAACAGACAGACATTTAGGATGGATCACTTCCACCCCTTTTTTATATAAATTCGGTACATTAAAGACCTGTTGTCCATTCAATAAAGAATTGAAATATAAAATATAACAAGAATCTCAGTATACAGAGAAGTTAACGTATAAAACATTTCAACTATGTTACTGTCTATGAATAGAAGTTGTTGTGTAGAGTTATTAGGAAGCAGAAAATGCGAAAAATGAGGAATGCCCTCGCCAAGAGTCGAACCTGGATCTCACGAATACGCGCCGAGTGTGCTAACCGTTACACCATGAACGCATGCAGAAAGGAGGGAGAATACTGTGATTCTATAATTCTAAACTAATGGGCGGACTGTATAAATAGGGAACTAACTATTTTGTTAATGGTAATTACTACATTCAGTACTCTTGCATGTTGCTTAGCCGAATCCAGACCGCCAAGTGAGAGTTTTTCTCTATATACAATAGGTGGCGCTCTATTCTACTTAACATGCCACCGCCCGTTGAAATTCCAAATTATAATATATAAATTATAAGCATGCAAGTTAACAGTTTCAAGAACAACTAATTCCAAGGTACATATATGAAAGCTAATAGGTAATTTTACATCATGAATATAATATAAAATATATAAAAACATTTTAAAGAACATTATCTAATTCACTATGCTACAATCTAACTTACTCTTTAAACAGTTCCATTTTAATACAAAGCACAAGTTTCAGTAACAACACAATAAGGTAATATGCTTATATGTTCGTGTTTGTTTTTTGCACATTCTTGCATACAGCGTTGAGTGTGCGTAGGTGAGCACCGGCAAGCACGGATAATCCGACCCGGATAATTCAGAGTACGCTGTATTAAGCAGTGTCCTGAATAACTTTGTTGCATTCTTGTTAAACATTACATACAACTACTATAAATGGTTCATTATACTTCAAAGCACAATTTTTAAATGTATTACGCACACAATAATATAATTGATATATGAAAAGAAGATTAAACTTATTAAGTTTTACATTTTAAAACAAATTTTCTTCTTATAAACTTAAAAACAAATACCATATTTTATTTAACGCTACGTTAACAACGTTAAACTTCATTTTGAAGAAATTATTATTATTAAAGATTATTATTACTGTTCCTATTAAAGAAAATAATAGCAGAGAGTTTTGAAAAAGACTGTATGACATGAGTTTGTGGAGTCATTAAGATTTTTTTGAAGCAGGAGACATGAAAAATAAGCAATGCCCTCGCTGAAACTCGAACGTGGGACCTCTATAATGCGCGCCGAGTGTACTGACCATTACACCTCGAAGGCATGCTAAAAAGGCGGGAGAAGTACCTTATCAGTTCAGTCTTAATAAAAGGATTTATGCAAGCGTAAAACTTCGGTTTAATCTGTAGTGCTTATAACTAATTTTTACGTAACCTCATCAGAGTGAACAAAAATTTAAAAAAAAAAATCTAAATATTGAAAAGCGCACGCAAGTGTAATGTAGTAAGCAGCAGTTTCAAGAAATAATTCAACACAAGCCTTATAATGTTACTAACAATATAACTTACATACAATATTTCGCATAAAAATCTGTAAACAATTTCCAGAATGTTAAATATAAATTTGAGACGCAAATGTTTTCTCAAAGATTTATGTAAAATTCCCTGAATGCTATTTAAAAAAAAAAACTGGATGCAGTAGGGCTCATCCATGAAAATTATTTTGAAAATAAATCATTTTTAGCTGAAGTTCCTTTTTTAACCGACACCTACGAAGATTTTGAACTACCCACTCTAAACACCACTACGAATGTTGGTAAAATCAAGGTTAAGTGTAGTCGAATTTCTCATGCAGAATTTTTTAACTAAAATATTTCCCTCTACATTTCCCCGTTAAGTTCCATCACTTCTATCCTGTCTATTTATAACCATTCATTATCAGTATCGTATAAAATGAAAAGTGAGCATTAAGAGTGTTCGGAAATGTTCAGTTTCATAAGCAGAGTTTAACACAACATAATGAATGCTGACGCAGTAGCAAAAGCTCTCACTGAGTAGCTAATATTTTCTAGACAAAACAAACTCAAAGCATATTGAAATAGCCGGTAAATGAAAATTCGTTTTAATCCTTTAAATTTACATGTAAAATAATTCTTTAAGCGGCAGAACATCTCTGTAATCTTTTATAGTCGAATTATTTTGTTCATATCAATAAAGTAATTCTTTTCGTATGACTCATTTAACTGTCAATTGAAGGTATATCATATAAAAAATTCATTATTCTGCGCATTAATTTAGAAACATTGCTGAAAATTTTAAGTCTGTTCATATGCTTTATTTTAACTATGAGCATTCAAATTTCAATCTAACTCTTAAACGGGAACTTTGTTTGACTTCCAGATAAAATAAAAATATTAACACCATATTTTGAGACGTCGCCGACCTATGAGGCATTTAGTAAGTTTTAGGCCTAGCACAGCTGTACAAGGCAAAAGTTTAAAATTAGTGTCTTAGTTTTCTGCATAATTCCTCTTGATTTCGATGCATTTATGTATAGGGATCTTTTAAGGGTAGGATTCTGACGGGGGGAAAAGCTTTATCACAGCTTTCAAACCATCCCTGAACGACCTTGTAGTAATTCAGCTTCTTGGGGGGAGGAGAAGACATTTGGGAGCCAGGTGTGATGGATACGGTGTAAAGAAACTGTACACTGCACTGCTGAGTAACAGTGTGGAAAATCTGCGCTTTGAAGGCTGGAGCGTTATTGTACAAATGCAACAGTTTTCTGCCACAACATCTTAGCTGTATCACTTATCGGAGTTGAATCAACAGATTAATACAAAATATGCCTGCTAATATATTAATATTGTCAGGACTGAGTGTTCTGTGCATGTTCTTTGCAAACATTTTGAAGTAACTCCTTAAAGTCTAAACGTCCTGATCTGGAACAGGGAGCTGAAATCAGCTTTGTTCTGGTGTAGATACTGTGCTGGAGAATAACTGCACTTGAAAGGGATTTAAAATCCTCTTTTATTAAATCACTATGATTTACACACTTCCCGACTCGGGAGGGATACAGAAAGTAAAAGACCACACTTGGGCCTAAATTAACAATCAGGTAAATTTAAACTAAGCTAAATATAAATTTAATTGAATCCTTGTTCACAGAGCTAAATCGCGGAGTTGGCCTCTAACTAAATGGTGCGCAGCAAGAAGTACTAATACTAGCGCACTTCAATTTATTTCAATATGCAATCACGTAGTAAGCACTATGGCTTATAATTATCTGCTAGCTGGTCAGGCGAACGTCGAACAGAATGACCGTGATCTGAGACTAAAAGCTCTCTCACACTGAGAGGTTTCTACCTCTGGTTTAAATAGTACTTGGCTGTACTTCAAATTAGCATAAGCTGAAAACGCGCGCTTCTTCTGACGGGAAGTTGAAACTGGGAAGAGATAGAAAGATTTAAATTAAAATAAAACTTTGTTAGTTTAACTAAAACCTTACAATATCCTACTATTACATGGCGTATAATTAATCGACAATCGAGTCCTGAGATTCTCTGAGTTCTGAACTTACGGGATCAAGGCGGAGCTTCTTTATGTTTTCACCTTGTGCTGCGTTATTTCTTTTCTGCGTCTTAGTAGTGAAGCCATGTTTCGTCACCTGTCACCAGTCATTAATACTTTTTTTATCGACTTTTAGCATGGAAAGCGGTTGTCAAGAGTATTCAACTTACTGTTTCTTCAGATTATTCTGGCGTTAACACTCTGAACACCATTTGGTGCCAGATCTTCCACATCTTCAGCTTTTCACACAGGATTACTTCAACTGAATCCAAAGTTAATGCCCATTTCCGTAACCATCTGAGAAACTGTCATCTTCTAATTTCCACAAATGCACAGCGTATTCAACTAACAGTGTAGGGATTTATATTTATTTTAAATAACCAGTTAATTTAAATTTTAAGTTACTTTCCTATAAGCCTTCATTCCCCTAATTGTCAGTGCCAGAATATTTAAATTTAGTAGCGCGCGTAAGAAATGCAAATTCTACTAGTGGAAGAATAAGTTAAATATCGACGTTCCAGTAGAGAAAGAGAGAGTCCAGGAAATTGCCGTGCATGCTTATACGCAAACTTCTGTTTAGCAGTTACTGCTGGTTTTGACGTCGCTTAAGCGCTATTATCTTGCTGCCACTAGACTCATTTGTGCGCTGCAGGCTACCGGATTATATGAGCCCTGTAGGGTAATTCTACTATTTGTGAATATCTCTTATTTTAAGTTTGATTCTACTGTTTGAGTTACCGCCCAAGTTGAGGCGTAGTATGTTAGCGTCAAGTTGACGCATTGTAAATAAGTTAAAGAGTTTAATAAAGGGCAGTTTTAACCCTTCGTCAGTGCAATCACTATTTCTCAAGATTCTACACAACAGAAGGAGAGTAGAACGTTACAACAGGTAAATTAAAATTTGTTTTAATCTTTTTAAATTTGCATATAAAAGAATTCTTTAGACGGCAGAACATCTCTGTAATCTTTTACAGTCGAATTATTTTGCTCATATCAATAAAGTAATTCTTTTCGTATGATTCATTTATTTGCCAATTGAAAAGCATATCACAGGAAGAACTCATCATTCTGCGCATTAACTTCGAAATATTGCTGAAAATAATCTGTTCATATGATTCAATTCATTATTCCGTTATCATATGCTTCAGTCCATATGATTTAGTTATTCATATGATTCAATTCCCAATATTCCGTTATGCATATTATAAGACTATTCATATTTGTCGACTTTAGCATGTGTTTTTAGTGGTTACATTCACATGTGTTCTGGTCTGGAATCATCTTCGAGGGACGTTCTGTTTTGTCCAAATATGACAGCCCATCTTTTGACGGTAACTCAGGAAGGTGTTGTTTTATCACACACTGCAGTCAAATGCTCATAAATATTTCTAGATGTCGTGCTTTCCTCTGTCAAGAACTCAATCATTAAACGATATTTGATAATTTCAATATTAATTACTCAAAAATCAAATAATATTGTAGAGACATTAGTTTATTTTGGAAGCAGAACCGTGAAAAATGAGCAATGCTCTCACGAGACTCGAACCTCGGACCTCTCGAATATGAGCTGAGCGTGCTGACCACTACACCACGAAGACATGCTAAGAAGGCTTATATACTCCCCCTTTTAAAGGGCGACTGCGGATTAGAGGGCCTAGTCGCCAAATCTTCGTGGTGGAGAATCGTCATCCACCACCCTTAAGTTCGGGCGCCTAGCGTTATTAGATCACTTTGATATGGAAGACATGAAAGGTGAGCAATGCCCTTGCCAGGAATCGAACCACGGACCTCTCAAATAAACGCCAAGTGTGCTGACCATTACACCACGAAGGTGGGAGAAATAGCTTATAATATTACCTGCTCTATGTACTTTTCTTTTCATATTTCCAAAGAATAATGCAATTTTTAATCACGTGTCATGAGTATACCATACTTACGCTTGTAACTTACTGAACGTCCTCCAAAATGTAAACAACAGATTCCTGCCATTAAATAAGAGATTTTTTTTTCCTTGGAAAAAATTTACTGTTGGCTCAAAACTAAGAGTTGTATTTTAAAAATAAACTGTATCTGCCTTAATTTTAGCTAAATTTAATTACAATGGTAATACAAATATTCTTTGAATATACAGAATAGTATAAAGAAATGGATAGAACAACGTTTCTAGAACTGTGTTCCTCGAAGACTGTTGTTGTTGTCCTTCTATATTTTAAAAAAATAGCCTGCTATTTTCAAACGAAATTAATAAGATTTCATACCAGTTCTTGCTTGCTTTCGAAGTGGACAAGGTATAAGGTATTTCTCCCGCCTTCTTGGCATGCCTTCGTGATGTAGTGGTCATCACGCTCGGCGCATATTCGAGAGGTCCGTGGTTCAAATCCCGGCAAGGGCATTGCTCATTTTTCAAGTCTCCTGCTTCAAAATAACCTATGTCTCTACAGTGGCGCCCGAACTAAAAATGGTGGTGGATGATAATTCTCCACCATCAGGATTTGGGCGATTGAGCCCCCTAATCCTCAGTCGCCCATTAAAAAGGGTGGAGTACGTAAGGTATTTCTCCCGCCGGCACGCTTTCGTGGTGTAGTGGCCAGCGCGCTGGACGTGTATTCGAGAGGTTCGTGGTTCGAGTCCTGATGAGGGCATTGCTCATTTTTCAGATGTCCTGCTTCCAAATAACCTAATGTCTCTACAAATTGTAAGGTGGCTCGCAGAATATTTTATTTTATAAAAGTGGACCCCACTTGAAAAAAGTTTGAGAAACCCTGCCATAGAGTTTGAGAAACGTTATTCAAACGACAATCTGTATGCTGCTGCAGATTAATTTTCATGCAGACAATATCGTACATATAGAAGCATTCCACATTATAGTTTCTTATTTTAAAATAGGTACTTCAAGAACATCTTCTCCCTTCTATCTTTGCCACGCAAGCACGATAATGACTGCTGCAAAAAAATGTTCGATTCCTTTAATATGCTTAAATAGCAACAGAATTTAGAACCCAACATGAGTCATTATAATTTATGCTGCCATCCACTAATTTTATAGCAAACAGCTTGAGATAAGGTGAGGAGGTTTTTTTTCCTTCGTCTTCCTTATCATCTCCTTTCTATTCTTCATGAAAAATATTACTGACATTCTCTCTCGGAAAAAATGAGAAAAATTGGAGTTACACTCATTATATTGTAGAATCATTTTTTGGATGTCATGAAATTGAAGAAATGTATAGTGCCCTCGCCGGGACTCGAACGTGGACCTCTCGAATAGGCGTCATGTGTGCTACCGTTACACCCGAAGGCATGCATAAAGGAGGGAAAAAATACCTTATAACATATTCGAGATATTGTTATAAGGTATTTTTTCCCTCCTCCCAGATGATATTTTATTTTTAATTTTACTTGTAAAAGCCTCGAAAAGAGACCTAATATTTTTAAGGCCTCAAATTCCTCAGAATTTATTTCGGGTTTTATGTCATAAGACAGTTTCTTCAAAATAATGGACAAAGCAATAATTCTTCTATAAGGCTAAAATCTGACGACATCAATTTTGATGATGTATACATGAAGCTTCTTAACATTTTTTTTCCCGTCCTCTTCTAAAATAACCAAAATCTCTTCAAAAACCATTTTTTATAAAATCTCTTACACGCAGTGAATTACAACCTTATCCGTAAGTTGCATTACTAAAGTGCGCTTGGATACAGAAAAAGACTGATCGGTCACAAGAAACATCTACGTAAGCTGAAAGCATTCAAGTTCTCTTACTGGTAGCTTATCATTAAATCCTTTAAGGCCCGAGGACTTCATGCATCACCAACTACCTCAGATGTCAGATGTCAGACTTCAGATGCCATTTTGCTCAAATTAAAGACCTCTCAATTTAACTTGCCACTCATACTCCTAAGCTTGGGTTTCTGAAAAGCAACACGAAGTCGTAAGCTTAGATATCTCGTCAGCGTTTTAAATTTGAAATAAACGGAGTCTTTCATTTTATGCGATTGATTTTACTTCTGGTACGTCATTTATAAATTGAGAAACATTAAACTTTATTGTAAAGTGCTGTAAGAATACTGTGCTTTTACAATTAAATAAGAATTATTGTTGTGTTCACAAAAAATACCAAAGTGTAAACAAATTAATAAACAATCTGCGTTGGTATGCTACCTCCGAAACTTAACATTTTCAGTTCAATTATATTTTTCATTTTTATACCTAGAGTCTGTTCAAATGAAAAGTCTGCTGCACTACTTTATGGCACATTCTAACGAAAAACATTGAAGGAAATGTAAAACCATCTTTTCTGATTGTCGGAGATACTTCAGTAGAAATATATTTTCTTGTACTATAAACTACCCAGCCATGATTTTTAAAGTAAGAATTTCTATCACCTCCAAAAGACTTTACCATGTAAAGCCAATTTTCAGTATCAAAAACCCTTTTAATTGAATTTCTCCTTTTCTAACTGGTCCACTTACTATTATTTTTTTTAAATTACAAACTGAGGATTGAAGCCTGCCAGTGTTTTCTAAAACACGAATTCTATTAAGATTTTGTAAATAAGAGACCCATTAATATATATATATTGATTAATATTATCCACAGAAATGCTCGTAAGCTCTCACAAAATATAACAAACCTTTTCCCAGATGATATTTTATTTTTAATTGCGTACAAATGCAAAATTTTCGCTCTTGAATTTGTGTAGGCTTCTGAATAAGGTTCCTTTTTTAATGTCAAATATTCTCCGTGGTCAATTTTTGTCATACCACAGTTAAACTTCTAGCGTTTTATTTTTTATAACGAGTGCAAAATTTACCTTAATATTTGCATAGGGACCAAAGGAATGTGTAAAAGGTTAGATTTGGTATTTTATAAACGAAATATTTTTTTAATTTAAAAATACCGAAATATGAATATTTTTTGCCATTTAAAACATTTTGTAATTGGAAGCACATATCTACGACCAACAATTGCAAAAAAAGAAGCCGGGTCAGAACTTTTGTGGACATAATAAAAGAAATACAATTAACGTTGTTGTGCATTAGCACAGATATAAGCACTGTGTGTGCAAACATTAGATGTAATATTTTAAATATATGGGATGCTTTGCAAGACTAATTATTGATTGAACAACAATCACAGAAACCGAGTCGACGATACGCATCTTGTCGCTCTGTGCGACCTCTGCAAGACCTTATTCTGCTGCTTAGTGAGTCTCTAAATTCAATAAATTCTGCTGTCCAGCGCCTCTCCTAAATTCTAAAGGCTTTGGCATCTCTCAATCTTGCAGCTATATGCTTCTCTAAACTCTAAAAATTTTGCCACTCCTAAATTCTGCCGCCCGGTGTGGCCGCATCGGTTGCACCGGTTCTGCCGTTGGCCCTGGTAGAACCATAATTCCATATAAAACAATTAGTCTTTATCATATTTTAGGAAAACATAAATGTGACATATTTCAGTAAAAATTAAGAAAATTTAAATTCCTACTTTTGCGCTCTAAAATAAAAAACGCCATTTGTAAGTCATCCCTTATACTGCAAAAGATTTCTTCTAGATTACTCGATTCAACAACAAGCAAATTTATTCCTGAAAAAAGATGCTAGAATTATGCGATTAGAATCGCTTTCACTCGAAACAAAACAGACGATCGTTGGGGTGTTATATAAAAATTCCTTGAAATTCTTTTTATAAATGTAAATTTAAAATCCTTGCTAATATAGATATAAGTTTCTTAAATAAAAAGTTTCTTTTAGACACATGTATTCAAAAAGTTAAATGCGTAGCTATTTATAAGCATGGCAGCCTGTTAGTTAGGGAAAGGGATGCTTTCATGAAGAACTTTCTGAGAAAATTTGGTTTACTTACATCACACATTTAAAAAGTGACGTAAACAACCATGCAGCCAGCCTTTCACTGGGATTTGAACATGTATTGAAATTTTAGTAATCAATGTTCCCAACCATTCCGCTCTCAAAAAACTTCGGTTAAGTTTCACTCGGGTATTTTGATCATGTGATAACTTTTCTCCCTTTCCTTTTGTTAAGCACAAAAATTAGCTTTGCAAAACTTTTTCATCTTTTCCTCCAACAGCTTACGTAAAAATATGTTTCATGTATTTTTATTTATTATGATAGTCTGAAAGTGTATTTATTTCATCTGTCTCTTAAAACTTGGATAACAGGTCTACGACAACATTCCGAGAGATATTTAACTGTAGAGTAATTTTAAAATATTCTACATAAATATAAGCAAGCATTAAACGTACAGGAAAATTTAGAATTCACATTTATAGTTACACTATGAACTGAAAATTGAAAAGCATAACTGATCCCCTCATTTAAAAAAAATGCAGCTTTACAAAGGTAAAATATTCCCAGGTTTAATCGGTACATTAAGCTGATATCATTGTCACGAAGCCTGAAGTGCAACTTGAGATAGTGGCAGCACTGGTTATTAATAAAAAAATTATCTAAATATTATTTTGCAGCTGAAACAATTACATGTGAAAAAGCGTCTATCGCAAATTTGAAGCATGTACAATTTAAATATTTTATTCTTTTTCTTTCGGGGGGATTGGTTTCCTCCCTCCCCTTATAATTTTTTAAAGTACTGAAAGTTTTAAATTGAGTCTTAAGTACGCAGTGAAAATACATCTGCTCATATTTAACAGAAAACTAATATTGTGTACATTTCATGAAAAAAAATGGCGTCTAAAAGAAGATTAAGAAAATGAGCTATATTTGATACAAAAACAACAACAAAAAAAAAAAAAACACTTTTAACTACGAAAATGTATCTTTTTACCCATTTCAAATTAAATACTTTGCTTATATTTACATCAATCTGAAAAAAAAAATGCAAGAAAAGGAACAAACGGATAAACATACATGGACTATAAAGTACAACTAGAGAATTAAATTTAATGGAAGTAAATATGCCTTCAAACAAGGCTTCAGCTTTTTTCCGCACATGCACGAAAGTAAGAATAAATATTTCTAGATATTAATACTTGGAACTGAAATACAATTTTTTTTAAATTATGCTTCTTTTTATTGCACAGTTTAAGTGCTCAGTCTTCCAAATCAAGATAAGATATCAAGATAAGATCAAATGCGACACCTTAATTATAAGATACAAGTAACATAATAAAAAGAAGTCCTTTAGAACATGAAAAATGTATGAAGGATAAGTTCCTTGTCGATTATAAACATAAGCATACATGACAATACATGACGAGCATGCAAGACGTTTCTTAACTTGAGGAACACCTTGCTCCGTATTTTGGAAAAGAGGAGATAACGTTGAAGCCCAAAGTGTCTCGGAAAAGTGATCCAGAAAACAGCCATGCATTATTTTACATGAGGTTGGAGTAGTAGCACTAATCGGCAGGCAATGAGACTCCGTCCATAGCTCCAAAATTAAATGTATTGGTACAGTGAAAGAACGCCACTTGACACTTTGAAGCACAGCAACAAGGAACGCCGTCTTGACGAAACTCGGATCTCGATTTGTTACCAGTACTCAGGCTTAATAAAGCTTAATCCGTGTAAATGCAAATGAAATGTAAATTTCCGCCTCACGGTAGTAGCAATATAAGTAAGTAAATAAATAAAGTGCAATTATAAGCATTTAATAATCGTTATCTAGCCTTTTAATAATTCTGACATCTCTTATTATTTTACCTTATTAATTTTATCATTTAAGCTGTGCTAATTTTGGACACCAATAAATAAAATGTCAAAAAAATCATAGCAATATGATGGCAGAATAATCTAAAGCCTTTCTCTCCTTCACTAACTGAAACCTTCACCAACCAACAGATGACTGAGCATAGATAAATAAATAAATAAAATGGTGCTACAAGATAATATTTAAGGTGAACCTTAAGGTGAAAATTTTTCATCCATTGGTATCAATTGGAATCCATTTTAAATCAATTCACATCACAGACATTCAGTCATTCTCTTAGTGATATTTCTAGTTTAGGCACCACATTCTTGATAGATGGAAGCTTTTTTGTACATCTTCCCTTTATAAAATGGAAAGATATAGTATCACAACACTTAAAATTTGTAAGGTTTAGATCTTTAAAAAAAACCTAAAATTCATGCTTAAAAATGTTTAGAAAGCCTAAAATTCATGTTTAAAAATTTTTAAAACAAAAAAAAAATTCATCAACATACGAGTATGAAAAAAATTCAGGTATTAATACTCATGTATGTAAAAAATAACAAATTCTTTATAAGTTTCAGCAACTGTTCGGACATCTGCGAGAAAAAATAACAACTACAATACAAGAGTACCAACTATAATTACAATACTGTTGTTGGCTATAAATAATTCAGTAATGTAAGGGAAATTATTGCGAACAGAAAACAACTAAAACGTATAGTTAACAGACAGTGACATTCGAAAGACAAATTTGGTTTTCTGTTCTATAATGCGATAGCTAATTTTAAACTGACACTCACATCTGAACTATTAAGATAGACGTTTACTTGAATTCTTTAATTTTATTGCGTGTTTATGTATGACATTAAACATGACATTTAAGGCACGCGTGATATGAAAAAAATCAATTATTAGTTTTAGAGATAAATGATTAAAAAGACCTTTTATATAATGTGCATACTGCAAAGAAATATAATCATAGTGATCATGAAACAGAAAAGCCAATTTAAAATCAAAGGCTGTGAATAAGATAAAATACAAAACGTGTCACTCGAAATCTCAATAATATATCTAGTAAAATAATTCGTTTATCACTATAACCGTTACTTTTTTATCTAATAACTGTTCAGACATACTGAATATTTTCCACCCAGGGAAACAAAGCGGTTTGAAACTCTCTTTCCACTGTTTGTGAAACACTAGAAAGGAAAGGAGAAACATCAATATAGACCCAGTCCAACAATACATTCATGCATTAATATAATTCATGGAACATTTTTCATGTGCAGCACATGAAATACAAGAAAATCTGAAAGGTTTCAGATTTTACATTACATCTGAGAGGCTTTTTTAAAATTTTGTGTGTTACCTTTATTTATTAAATATCAAATTCTTCGCACTTAAACCATACAATTCAGTTCAAGAGCAATATCGCAAAATAGTTTTAAAATGAGCATATCTTTAGAATTTGCGATACACACACAGTCCCACGCGCTGGAGATGAAAATGTTTTCTCTTACAACGTTGCCATTCCTCGATTTGAAATTCTTCAGTTTGTTAATCAAAAATTCGTTAAAGTTTTACAAAATATGAAATCATTAACAAAACAAATTCCAAATTTCAAATTTGAGCTTCCAGATGCCAATATTCGGGTGGAAACGTTCAATATTCAAAATTTGATGCCTCTAGGTACCGTTGTCTTATCAAAATGCGAGAAACATACATACATTTATGAAGATTCTTCATCATTTAATTTCTTTTAATATAATACAGGGCGATAACATTTGATGGCAACAATTTGAAAAGTACAGTGACGTTTTTAGTGAATCAACGCAAAATGCCAAAACGAAATTAATAGTCCTTCTGGGCAAATTGCCCCTTTGGACTAAAACTTCGATCGAAAAACTGTATTTCTAATTATTTTTAAACTCTTTGGATGCATTTAATGATAAGATATATTATTTTTAAATCATTATGCATGTCATTCTTTATATGACGTAGAGACTGATTTCTACAGTTGATACTGAAATTTCAAAAGATCTTGACAGGATGAATTCTTTAAATATAAAAATTAAAATATTAGAAGGAAAACTTAAATAAAAATACCCTTAGATTTTGCTGATAATTTGTATTATTGTGGTCAGGTTTTCGTTATCATAAATCTCTGATGATCGTCTAAAATCATAACACGATCCTAAACTGCTGAACTAATTTCATCTTGATAACAGAAAAAAACTGACATTTTTTTAAATATAATTTCATCTCTTTTCTGTTGACTAGTATGATGCTGAATTTCTGTTTTTACTTCTTAGCATTACTGATAATTTATAGTTTACAAGATTAGAATATTCATTGTATTGCTCTGTTTATAAAAACTTGTTCAGTACATACCTTTAAGACTCAGTCAGAATTATTTTCTTATTTATTCTTTCGGTATTTATTATTTATTTGTTTTCTCCATTCTTTTCATGTGATAAAAGCCCATAAGCCATAGAGTGAATAACATAAATAACAATAACATTCAAAGGTATTTAACAGATTCGATTTCTAGAGACAAAATAGGCTGGCTTAAAAAGCATTCTCCTGATTCCTATTCTTACTAAGACAAATATTACTTAGAAGCTTGTATTTCCTAGAAGCTTATATTTTCTAAACAAAAGTCTACTTAAAACCTTGCTCACAAAGCAGATAATCCTAAAGTGCTATTATTATAATCAAATATCTATTCATATTGATTTTAAAAAAAATGACAGAAACCTAGGAGGAGAAAATACACATAACATACTATATAGTTTGCCACTGATTCAACGATTATTACCCTACCAAATGGACAGCTACCTTTTCGAAACTTTTTTGTTTGGATTAGTTCATATTTTAAATTATACTTCCAGCAAGAGTATACATGCAAACGATCATAGCAAAAACGCATATTCTACAGTGGGGTATTTCCAACTAAGTGCTGAATTTCCTCAAATCGAAAGCTAATTACCTAAACAAGTTTCAAACTGATTAAAAAAAACTCTTTCAAATTTTCACTTCCAGCTAAAATACGAAAAATATACATAATGAAGACAAAAGTGCAAAATTAACCACTTAGAAAACATTATTGAAAAAACACGAGAAAATAACTTTTTATAGAAGTAGTTATATCATTTACTGAAATAAATGACCTTCTCTTTATAAAAAGAAATGATAATGGTGACTGCAATGCCAAATGATGAGTTGCACTTAATTGCAGCTGTCACACGAGATATTGACTTTTGCCCGAAACAGAAAACATGACACTGCATTCTGCTGATATCATATTGCCCTTCCTCGTTACTTTCAACTAAAATGCGTAAAACGAAAAAGTGGAAAAGAAATAAAAAGAAAAAAAAGCTTTCAGAGGATTACATTAGTAAACAAAACAAAAGCCTCCTTCGAAATACCTACACAGTAAAACACGCGATCACGAATAACAAAATTCCACGCTATGAGAGCCCATCTTTAAGATAACCTACTTTTCAATACAAAAGATTGTTAAAAACTTATGAAAGAAAATGAAAATTTTACAATCACAAGAATTTTAAAAGCTAATAGATTACATGATTTAAGAAATTAACTACTTTTTTAAACTAGAGAAATTATTTAAATTTGTAAATTATATTTATCATTTGACGGTGATATAAAATTCCAGAGTCAGCTAGAGATAATAAAGCCACTTCACCGTAACTGATAGCTCTGATAAGCATATATTATTCTAAAATTAATAACAATTAAAACATTTCTTTTAGAATAAATTTCAATGACAAGGTCTTAACTCAAACAGAGATCAAAACATTCCGAGCTGAGTTTTCTACGGCATTTTGAGCACAAAAGTAACACACTCCAACTAGTTTATTAATTGATCATGTGTTTCAAAATTCGTCTCTTCTTCCTATATCCTTTCTTTCTCAACGTGTATGTTTAAATAAGATTATTTTCCTCAAAAAAAAAAAAACTGTCTTCTTTATCATACATAAAGGCCGGAATCTGTTCTATATGCTTCCTCGATAACAACACATAATTACTGTCCGGAGCCAGCTTTTAACTTACTCAAACACGAAATGTTTAGTCACTCTTCTCGCTAATGCTAAGAAATCAAAATATAAAAGCCAAACCTAACTGGTACTATGCAAGTCTTTTATTTGCCACCAAACGAGCTTTCAACGAATGAAATTAACTTCACACAGATTTTGCAGGCCTCTCATGCTTTTTTCAATACATCAGGGAAACAAAAGATTCCCTAGAGATTGTAAATTAAGTGTGCTGATGCTTCTCGTTACAAATTATCCAACTCAAATTAACTATAAACAAAATTAACTCAAACAAGAATTAAATGCAAACTCTTGGAACTATGCCTTACTCGTCTTCGTAATGTAATATACAATATTGTTTTAGTGAAAGAAGCCACATCCGTCAAGAAATATAAGTCTCCATACAGGTTTATATTGGTCATTCAATGTAGGTGGGTACTTTCAGCGTTTGTTCTCTGTGGATAGTGGGTCTGTGGATAGTATATTGATATATACTATCTGCTCCAGTCTAGCCGTACTCTACTATAGATTTCGGGGAAAAGAAATCGTTTATTTAATGTCCCGTGCACGCTTGCTATCCACACTAGTATAAAAAAGGGATTCGTCTAGCTAGAAGAACCTCTGCAAATCTAAGACCCATTGTCAATAATAATGTATCCACTACAAATGTTTACAACGATAAATCATTGTCAACATAGACATACGGATGGGTTATGTCCCTGGGGAGGCCAATACATAAGAGTATAAGGAGAACATTTAATTGAACAGATACGGATCAATTGAACAGATAAGCATGCTTAAAATCATGGTAATGATCCTAAAAAGACAGCTCTGTTTTTAAACCAAAAGATTAGCACATGCACTACCCCATGCAGCTTAACAGCTGAACAATCAAAACAGAATACTTTTTAGCTGCATGGTTGACTTTGCACTGCATTTTTATTCACCTTTTAAAGATAGCTCCTAGTAAACATGACTTGTGAACAAAATTAGAATCACTGCAGGGTTTAAACAGGTTGATAAGCACCAACATTAAGTGGACCAACTGCTCTGTCGATGGAGTAAAGTAATCTAGGTACTACAACCGTACCTAGACTTTTTTAATATGAAGCAAACAGATAAATATATTTTTATATGAAGCAAACAGATACATAAACTTCCGCATCTACAGTCAAGTTAACTAAATGTGTACCCTTTTACACTCATCAAAGAAAACTATTTTAAATCATAATGTCCTACGTGGTATAACACTTTTGGCGATAGTTTTATATATTCAGAAAAATAGTGCAAACAATTAAGCAATTTATATATAATTGTTTGATGATAAACGTAAAAATAAACTATCATTTTGATAAATAACATAGAATACTGAAAAAGTATAAATAATAATGTAGAAATGCTGCAATAATTTTCAAATGTTTTATATACATATATACATAAATTTTTATAAAAACATTTTAACATCCTCTTGAAGAAATAAAAATACAAAAATATAATACAGGCCTCTAAACGGCAAGGAATACTATCTATGAGGCTACTGGTAGCCTCCTGAGCTAATTCTTGCCAAGCCGAGTCCATTGTAGTTCTCAGTTTCTCTACGGTACGCGCCTGCAGTGACCTGTGCGCCACACATCCGACGGCAGCCCAAACGGGTTCGATGGGAGAGAGATCGCGGGAAGGTGTCGACCAGAGAAGGATGTCAATTCCATTGAGACTGTTCAGAGTATGACGAGCGACATGAGACCAGGCATTGTCTTACTGGAGTAACGTGCCAGGAGTGGCCTGCACAAGTGACCGAACCACAGGCATTACAACTTGTGTTACTTATCGGTTCGATGTTAAACCGGTGTCCGAACATGATGCCACCAAAAAATCCTGCAGCCTGGTGTGGCCCATTGTGACGATCGATGATATGTTTAGCAAATAACGTTCTCCGGGAAGCTGCCACACATGTCCCCGACCATCATTCCTCCATTAACTAAATTGGGATTCGTCTGGAACGAATACTCGACGTCATTCGTTCCTTAATTGACGATAACATCGACACCAGGCCAGATGGGCAGCCCTGTGTTGAATGGTTAAACGAATACCAGTGGCTGGCCGCCGTGCGCCGATCCCCACCTCGTGCAACCTATTGTGGATGGTTTGGCAAGAGACATACGCCCCTTCCGATAATGGTAGGTAGGTTTGAATATGACTTGCCGTGGCGAATGAGTCCTCACGGTTAGGTTAGGTTAGGTTATTCAATTATGGCAAAGCACACGAGGGCTATCTGCCTAAAGGGAGGGATGCCTTCGTGGAGGACTTTCTAAGGGAAACTGGCTCGTATACACGTTACACATGGGGAAAACCACGAAAACGCCCATGCAACCAGCCCGTTCGCGGGATTCGAACCTCGGACCGAACTACCAGTGTTCAGCGTCTTTACCGCTCGGCCGCTGGTGGGCCATGAGTCCTCACGAAACATTCGTTGAATTACCCTTTCAGTGCGATCTGACGTGCACCTGGCTGATCCACTGCATCTTAGCTGTGTTCTTAGACTGTCTTGCGTCCATTGCTATACAGCCCATTGCTGAATTGTACTTACGTCCCGTTCAACACGACTGGCAATTGCAAGCACTAACAACTGAGCTCATGCAGTTCTAGGATACGTTTTCGTTCCTCAGACGATAACTGCTGGTATTCAGCTTGCTGATATTTTCGAGGAATCACACGTTCAAAGCGTGTTATAGGGTGTTCAACAAAAGTGCGAAGGGTTTCCCGATGAATGACAGCAACATGACGTGCTATGCTTGCTTAAAAAGCTTCCACCACAGACACGATCTTTCAGGAATCTCCACAACCAGAAATAATAGGGATTCGAGTCCAGAGAACGAGAATGACAGGCAGTCGAAAAACTTCTGAAAATTACCCGATCATCTCCAAAGTGGGCAAGAAACAGTGCTTTCTCTAGTCTGGCAATGCGAGGTGGTGCACCATCTAGCATGAAGACAGCAGTCTATAAACATTCTCGTTCTTGTAAGACAGGAATGACTACACGCTGAAGAAGTCCGCAGTAAAGGGTATCCATAATGGAATACTTTTGAGGTTATTGAGGATTGTGCTTCTCAAAGAAAATGGAATCAAGAATGAAATCAGCAGTAAAAACACACCATACAGTAATGTAATCAGGATACACAGACCGTTCATGCACAGCATTAGGACTTGCTGTACCCCATATGCTAACAGTTTTGAGTATTAATTGCTCCGTCTAGGGTAAAATGCGACTCTTCCGACCACAAAATGTTCCAAGGCCATGCATGATCAACGGCTACTATGGTCAAAAGAAGGCTAGCAAAATCAGTGCGTTTATCAAGCTCCGCAGGATACAACTTTTGGATCTTGTATTTACATCATTTTACAATGATCGCACTCGTACTGTCGACCAAGGAAAAGCTATATCACGTGACTTTGCTTGAGCACTTATTAGAACATTAGGAAACGGATGCTTTTTCGATCATGGTAAGAGCGACTTCTTTCACAGTGTCATTTGAAACCGTCCTCTTCTCACAGCACACACAACAACCCAGTCTTTTCAAATTTAGAAATCATCTTTTTCAAACCCTAGCTTGATATAACCTCTTTTCATGAGCTTTTCAAGCGTAGATATTTTTGCAATGCCGTTTAGAAATTACTACCGTTTTGATAAAACAATTTGATCAAGCTCGATCTTTCTTCTCTAACGCCACGGCGGGAAGAATGACTACTTACTGGCTTTTAAAAACACTTCAAATTTGCATAACATCCTTTCTCTATTGCATGAAAAGTGTGATCTGTCGGTTGAAATTCAAACTATTATAAACTTTATTGCAGTTTTTGTTTCCCCATGGTCCATATAACGTAAATAACAAGTTTCAACTAAATAGGTCAAATAAAACAGGCTCTACATAGGTCTAATTAGGGTAACTTTAATAATAACAATCCGTTACTTCTTTTCATATGTATTATATTGTTTACCACAGAAATAAATTATTGATGGGTAGATATTTGCTTTTATATTGTTATTCTACACTGAATATCTCTCTCCACGATAAAAAGGGATTATGAATGGAAAAAGTGTAAGAAGCGCTGGCCTACTGAGAGAGATGCCTTCCGGCCTAAAGAGAAAGATGTCCCAAGACTTTCTAAGAGAAACTGGTTGATAACGACGGAAAAGAAAAATGATGAAATTACCCGTGCAGCCAGCGAGTCCTTCAGGTTTAAATTCAAGTTAATCATTCTGTTTTATGCACAGTTAACAGGTTTTGATTGCGCGTCCTTATTTACATTTTTCTGTGTTTTGCAGTACTAAATTCAATGTACATTAAAATACATAAAAATTTTTAACTGACTTGCTTCAAGATGCTATTATTTCCAGCTCATTGAAATTATTTATCTTTTGATATGTTATATAACTTTAATACATAAATATATAAACTATGCAATAAGCTGAAAATTATACAAAATAAGTGATACTGAATTTTCTGTTTCACTTTAAATATTACTTACACATAGTTCTCACTTTACGAGCTTCCTATTTCCGAGTTTCTACTCTCACAAGAAATTTTCTGAGAAAATTAAAAATTTAATATCTGCCTTTAAAAAAAAGCGCAACGAAATGAGACATCAGTGAAATGTTAGGATACAGAAATTTGATCCTTAAAGAAAATCAATCTGCGAATTAAGGTCTGAGAGTTCCAGCAACTCTTTATCACCGACCTCTCAACTTTGTGACGATGAAGGCTCCCTCACGGCTCCCGGGTTCAGTGTTACTCTCAAACTCTTACTGCTAATGTCTCGTTGCACGCTGTCCCATTTTCTTTCAGTTTTTTTTTTTCCTTTTGTCTCTTTGCATTTTTATCGAAAAAGCCACCACTATGCAGAAAAATTGCAACGAGCTCTAACCAACATATCATCCAAGAAGCAAAGAAAGGCAATATCATTACAACAAAAATAGAAAATTATAAAACGACACGAAGCCGGAAACATCATCAAAAACATTTGTGATAGATATTTATTGGGTTTTTTTACCGTCTTCTCAGTTTCAAGAACTACACAGAAATAGAAGTATGCACAATCTACATGGTTATCAACGCAAATAGCAACCAATAGCATTTTGCTGAATTTTTTTAACTAAAAAAAAAGGAGGATTAAACTATTAAGCTTCTACTTTTGAAATTTAACATAAAAATGTTATTGTTTTATCATTTTAACAAATAATACATAATAATAAAAGGAATGAAAGTAATATTTATTTTATTAAAGTATATGGAACGTTTGCTTCAGGTCTATACTTATTAGTCATTATGAACTTTTTCTTTTTACTGCCAAAATCACGAAATTAGATTATTTTTTAACAATGAAGTGTACAGCACGGGAATGTATGCAACAAAAAAAGTATTTAGTAAGCATGGCCTAGGAAGCTAAAAAAAACCAAGCATTAGTGTTTCCTTTCGACTGTAGGTGATTATGCTTGTTAATGCTCTGTAGTGCAGTTAATTTCCACTAGTTTTCTAATAACCTGTCTGTTATCTTCACAAATAAGTGCTAATCAGTTAAATATGACATACAATAATGATTACACTTACAAGGAATAAAACGAATTTTGGAAAAAACAATGGCAGCATGCAATGCTTTAGCTATATTTTCAAGATTAAAAAAAATATTAAGATTAAACTAAACACAATACAACATACATTGCCTACGATTGTCAATTAGATCCACGAATTCTTCCTCTAATGAACAACACATTCAATGAAAGAATGCATCATACAACTAAACGTTCATTAAAATACTTGAAATGATTATTCAACTTCTAGACGCAAATGACAGAAAGAAACCGCTAAAATAAAGTCCATACTATCTTCTTAAACGGTAGAAATTATTACTATCACAAATTGTCCTTGCTCTTACCTTCCCAGAAAGAACTGTAAATGAGCACATGGATTATTAAAAATAAACGTGGACACAGGCATTACTGAAAACGAAATTTTTCTTTTTTTATTATCAAAAAAGGCTAATTAATCACTGAGGAATATTTCTTTGCGCCCTGGCTGAGAAAAAAAATATACATTTTTCCTTTCATTTTCTTGCTATTTAATTCTTCTTCTCCCCCCTTCTTTATTTTTTAAAGTGCAACAAGTAGCTTGCATATTTTGATAACGAGATATTTATTAATATAACACTTTTTTCCTTTCCTTAAGTGCGTGTATTATTGAATACGTCACTAAGTTCGGATAAGAGAAAACAAATAATTCGTTATTTATATCTTTCTCTACACTGCTCTCATTCTGAACCTCTAGAATTAACCATGCTACGAAGCCAGCTAAACAGCACGAAGTTTTGATTACGACACAATGTTAAGTAGTAGAAGAGAAACCAAAATAGACGGGAAAGGCAGGTTCAGCGGCTTTGACTTCTTAGCCACCTCCCCTACCAAACGAACAAAATACCATAAAAGCGATCAGGTCTTTGTTTACGTAGAAATCTATGTTATTCACTGCAATAGCAGCTGGTTTCGAGCGCCATGGGAGACACTCTCATTTTCTTTTTTTATTCCTTTTATGGACTTGTTCGCGAACCATTATTTAAAGGGTGTGTCTTTTACAGCTTCAAAACCAAAATCAGAATACTATTTGCATTCGAAAATGCTTGGTAAGAATGACTTAAAAATCAGACGCTACATTCGTACGGAAATATACATGCAATATAAAACCATAGATCAAGTTTTTTTAATTCCAAATCGAGCTTTTCCAGTTATTACCTATGTTCAGTTGTCATACAGTTTAATTGCCCTATGTTCATCCACGTGGATAATAACTAATTAAAACGAGTTAATTTTGCTCATGCTATAAACGATCTTTAAAACGTATTATCAAAAGAATATTTTGAAAGATGTAAGTTTTAGAATAAATAAAGATTTAACTTATAATTAAATAACTTTTTCATAATGGTTTTAGATAGTATATCATATTGCTTTGAGATATATTCAAGTGTCTTTGGAATGTATTCGTTAAACAATGTATAAATATCGCTATATTACTACTACATCTGTGGAATACTTTACAAACAGATTAAGACATACGATTCAAAAAATTTTTTTACAGAAATCAATGCAGAATTTTTAAAAAAATAAATATATTCGAATTCCGACAAGCTGAAACTGACAGAATTTTATAAAAAGGAAAACTGATTAAACGAAAATTTAACTTATCGAGAAAAATCAATGCTAATTTCAAATTCAACTCATTTTGACTTTCATTTCTACTTATCAAGTTTTACTCAACTACAACTCTATGATTTGAGTAATCGAAGTTCCATTGTATTACGATCCATCGAGTTTCAAACGAATAATACGTATAAATGTAAAACGAGAGGTAGGTATTTAATCGCAAATGTATTTAAAACCACTGAATTCCAGAGAACAAACAAATATTTCTTTCGAAAAGAAAGGTGAGGGAACTCTTTAAACATAGCTTATTTGTGAAATTAATGACATTCGTACATAATACAAATGTATTTTATAAACATACTAATAAAAAAAAGTTACTATTTTTTCCTAGTTTTTAGAATTATGAGTTTACATCCGCGTATGAAATACATATTACATAGTTTCCGCATATGGATTATTACATAGGTATGGAATATCACATAGCGAATTAAAAGAAACAAGCAAATTGCCATATTAGCATAAAGAAAGTACCATGCCATTGTTTTATGAAACGCACTAAGTTTCCTTCACTAAAAACTAATACGGAAACTATATATTTTACTAAAGTGTATTAGTGCTACAAATACCATGCCTAAACTCTGAAAATTAAAAACTGAAAAGTAGTCGTTGCAGATAGAAGGCGCTGGAAGGAGCGCATGTTTGAGGAAGCTAAGGCCTGTAGGGGCTGTTGTGCTTGTGAAGAAGATAAATGTCCGCAAAACAGCTGGAATTTGGCAATAGTTAGGGAAAGGAGATATTTTCTTTACCTCATCTTAGGCAATGCCAATGTCAGTGAAAAACAAAATTCTGCCTGGAAGATTATTAAAGTAGGCCTGACACTGTTAAATTGTTTCATCGATCGTACGTAAAGCTTTCAAATTTTAAATTTTTAAATTAAACACGATTTGGAAATAAAATAATAAATGTCATAAAAATCTAATATTATTCATGTATGTTTTAAATTTAAACGAAAACGTTTGTATTCCCTTCCGTCCACTAAATTTTTGTATATTTTACTTAATATAAATAGTTTTATATGTATCTTAATTGGTTTATCCATATTTTCATTTATGACTGAAGCGTGAAATTTAGTTAATGAACCTTATTTATAGGATGCTAAACAAATGCAAATTCAGCGGTACACAAACATTTCGAACAAAATATGTTCCTATTATCCACATGTGCACCCATGAAAGCAAACAAAAAGATAAAAAAAAAAATGAGACGTGGACTAGAAGGCAGTCAACGAGGTAACCATTTCAAATGTAGATGAAGGAAATATAAACTTTTTTTCCCTACTTTTTATACGAAAAATGGGTCCAAGATATCTATTAACTTCAGTATATCACAGGTAAATAATACATACTGAGAAAGTCATCTGAAGACCATACCTCACTTGGCAGCCTTTGAACTTGGACGAACGCAGTTGCAAAGATAATTATTTACTTCCTAGTAAAAAATTGCTTGCAACGTCAAGTTGCACCCAACATCTTCACGAGACAGAACCAAGGAAACGGAAGGGGAAGTAGTAATATGGCATACGCGTCATATTACTGATCAATGACTGCAGGGTAGCTTCATGCAAGTTACCCGAAAAGTTTCTCGCAAAGCTGCTTAGGGAAAAACAAAAACTGCTATTGTGATGATATTTTTAGTAGCAGTAAAATATACTTCGTAGGCCATACACTTGCCAGTCCTAATTTAAGAAAAGCTGTAAATAAATTACGTAAAATAAAAATAAATGAAAGGTAATACAAATTGAATAAAAAATATCTAAAGACCGATTGAAAACTATTTTATTGTCTGACGATCAAATATTCATCACTAATCATTGAAACTTTTTTATCAACGTTAATTTATTATTTCGCGGCGTTACAAGAAAAGAAGTCAAGGAAAAGACTTGGAAAATATTTAAAAGTACGTGTAAAGCATTACCTTTCAATATTTTCTTCTTACGCTCACTAACAGCTGTAATGTCAAAGGCATTTAAAGTTTCATCATTCTTTGGATAATCTATTACTTTTGATGAATTATTTATTTTTAATAGTTCAAATGAAAATTTCATATGAAAATATATTTTGGAATATGTACAAGAAGATCGTTGAGATTAAAATAGAAAAACTTAAAATGGTTTTTGCAATTTTAATAACCGAAAAGCTTATTACTAAATTAGAAGGTCTAAAATATAAAACTGACGATATCGATAAATGTCTAATGATAGAATTAAATATTACTCAAAGACAACTTCTAAATCACTAAGAATATCAAGAATTTGTTTCAAAAATCGAACTGGAAAACGAAAGCCGCATTTACACGTTGTATGG
>KK112304.1:236804-283129 GCA_000611955.2 Stegodyphus mimosarum
TGAAAGATCTCCAAAATCATTTAAATAAGTGTTTTCAGTGCTTATAATTGCAAGATAACTGTGAAATATGCATAACTTAGTATTCATAGTAGTTTATGTATAATTCGTAAAAATAAGATTATCGTCTTTCGACATGTGACCAGTGCTCGACCAACGGGATAACGACTTTGTTAAAGTTTGGGATTGGTTTCCACAAGTCATGTGACTCTTTCAACGTAGTCTTGGGACTATACTGTAACAGCTCACTCTGAGCTACGATGTCAACGATGTAGTTGCTATCAACTCATTAAGAACGATTTGATTTTGTATGCTAATTGCTAATTAAGTTTAAATGAACATTCTGCCTATTTTTGCTTAAATTTCTTTGCCTTAAAACTGCTGATTTATGCCATGTCGGGAATAAAATTACCGTAGTATGCCATGCATTAACAGAATGATTTCCTGCTGCCTGCAACTCTAAAGATTATTGCCTGAGTTCAAGTTCAAATGCCATTGATGTAACAATGCCAGTTTAATATTGCTAATCTGATTATGCTTATCCTTCTCGCCTCCGGGTGTTGATGCCAGAGGGCATCATTTCTTAATTACTACCGCTATTGGCCTATGGCAATCAGTTTGATTTACTAATCAAGACTCATAGAAGTCGATATTAGTCGTAGATTGAAGATCACAAGACATCACAAGACCTTCCAGTTTTCGCGTCATATTAGGCTACTAAATTAACCGTGTTGCCTTTCGCTTACTAGCTAAGCATTCATCTGACCTGGCAAACTTGCAGCTCCGACAACTGCTATCAGTTCGAACCGCCTACAATCCTTAATTTATACCTCAAATTTCGCCCCATCAGGTGCCGAGAGGTTGAGATCGCTGAATACCAGCAATTCAGCCCGAACTCGTACCCAGGGTATTGACCTGACTGAAAGATTGTTTTTTGTGGTTTTCTCCGTGTGTAACACGAATACGAAACAGTTTCCAATAGAAAATCCTCCTTCTCTTAGCCAGACAGCCGTCTTGTGTTTTGTCATATTCAAATAACTTAACATACTTTAATCTTTCAAATTCTAATAGTGACGCTTAGACGGTATAGTGGTTAGGGAAGCCTACTACGGTACCGAAAGATCCGGGTTCGAATCCCGGAGACGGCATGGATGTTTGTAAATGTATAGTGTCTTTGTGGCATGGGGCACTCTAAATCTATGTCGAGCCGAAAGTCCTCTCAAGAGGTTAGTGGTAGGGGAAGAAAGGTGGGAGCAACCTCTGGCCCGTCCCCCCCCGGGTTCTCTCCATCCAAATCGGGGGGGGGGGAATGAACTGAGCGAAGTCGTACTGTCAATTGTACGGTACTCAAAGCTCTTGCAAACGACAGAAGCAGTCTTGCTCTCCTTGCCACGATGAATTTCGTGGTCTTGTTCTGATGTTACTGTCAGACAAGTAAGATACGTCACAATACAACAAAGTTTAATAGTATATTGCTTAAGAACGTAAACAATTAAAAAATAACATACGTAATTTTTTATATTAATATTATGAAATAAAACATTTTTGCCATGTTATGTATTCTGGTATAGAATACTTTTTGCTAATTTTATTCGGTAATTCAGGCGAAAATTTAATTGGAAAAGGCGATATTTATGTAAGCAAACCTTTGCCTTCAGTAAATGATAACGAACAGTCTCCGATTTGAACTATAAAGATTTTATTAATAAAACTTTCACTTAAATTGTATATATTGCAGGATTTAAGCTCAGAAGAATTAAGAAAGCCTCATTTCGTAAAAGATGAAGATAAAATTTCAGAAATTCAATGAGGGCATTCTTACCATTCCAACATTCCGTCTTCCATTCTTGACAAAAGTCAAGATTCTTTCCATTGTGTTTCCCAAAAGGGCATACGACAAACGATGACCATTAACAGATTGCAATAAAATTCGTAGAAAGCCGTGCGCTTCCTTGAAAAAATTTAACTAAAGAGACATAACATGTTGATAAAACTTTAAATTACTGGACAAAATATAGATATGCTAGTTTTTTTCATTTAATTTTGTATAAATAATTTATAAGAAGTGCCGACTGCCTTCATAAATACGCAATGCAATTCATTAAAATTATCAAATTCAAATTCTTAATGTAATTTTATTTTTACTTCATGTAAGTTAAGTTTAAACTTAAATTAGCTTTAACCTTGTTAACCTTAATTAACTTTAACCTTGCCTATTTATTTATCCCAAAATTAAAATCATACTTTTAGTTGATATCTCCCAGCATGCATATGGAGATTTTTGTGGAATGTTTATTTTCATTTTTATTTTACGACCTGAACTTTTATATTTAGTCAATATAAATGTTCAACTCGTGAACACAGTGATTAAGCTATTTATTATTTATTTTAACTTCACTCTCTTTTATTTAAACCATGATTTTAAAAGAATCGGAACTCTCATATCCCGAAAAACTCTCTCTTTCATAGACGAATATCTTAGAAAGAGCCAACGATATATTCCTATGGCATACTTCAGAAAATAACAAATGTTTAATTTATGATGTGTGTCACGATTATTCAAGGGCTGAATAAGATGCTACGAAAGCAATCGAACAAAAGAAAAGTTCAGGTCGTAAAATAAAAATGAAAATAAACATTCCACAAAAAAACTCTATATGCATGCTGGGAGATATCTGAAACATATGCATAACAAAACACAAAAAGGATTCAGCTGTCTGTACTTTTGACAAGTTTTCTTCAGAAAGATCACCTAGAAATCATATTCTATAGGCCCATTCTTCTTTGAAATAACAATATTAACACTTATGATATATATATATATATATATTTTAAATTTTATATGAAACTTTTGGAGAGACTTTTATTATTATTAACTTTTATTATTAGTCCAAAGGGGCTTTGTCCCTGAAGGACTATTGTTTTCGTTGCGGCATTTTGCGTCGAAAACTTTAAATGTCGGTTCACTTTTCAAAGTGTTGCCACCAAATATTGCAGTCCTGTATTATATTTAAAGAAATTAAATAATGAAGAATGTGCATAAATGTATGCATGTTTCTCGCATTGTGATAAAACGACGGTACTACTAGAGCCATCGAATTTTAAATGACGTAATCCTACTGCGAATATGGGCATCTGGAAGCCCAAATTTCAAATCTGTTTTATTATCTATTTCTTATTTTGTAAAACGTTAACGAATTTTTGATTAACAAACTCAAGGATTTCAAAGCGAGCAATGGCAACGTTGTACAGAAAAAACATTTTTATCTCCAGCGCGTGAGACTGGGTATCGAAATTCTAACGATATGCTCAATTTAAAATTATTTTGCGACATTGCTCTTGAACTGAATTTTATGGTTTAGGTGCGAAGAATATGATGTTTAATAAATAAACGTAACACACAAAACGTTAAAAAAAACTCCCCTTTGGGCGTAATGTAAAATCTGAAAGCTTTCAGATTTTTTTTTCCTTTTTATTTGTTTTATTTTAGATCTAAATGGCCGAACAGTTACTCGTGAAGCATTTAAAGAATGACCAGGGCCACAGATCCGATATAAACCACACGACTATACAACTGCAAGAATCCACGCATTTCTCCAAGATTTGAACTCGGGCCCAGTGATATGGACCACGGAAGATCCGCTCACTTAGATTTTTAATTAAACAAATATCTAGTAACAAATCTACCATTATCGTTAAATTAATGATTTGCACTTTCTTAAGTCTTGCGCACTGATTCGAATATAAGATGATTCTTTCTGCCTCTCTTACACGACCTTCGGAAAGCTAATTATTTTTTTATTAGCTGCCTAACATTGAAATTAGCACAATAAATTTAACTTGAGGTTTATTCGCGGATGTTGAAGTAAGTCACACTACTTTCTGGCATCTCCGGATATGATATATAGACTACGTAATAGAAGGTCATTTTTATATGTGAGGTTATCTTATATTCAGGTTACTGTGATAAATATAAATATTAAAAATGCCAATAATAAATTTATAATTAACTTATTATTACTTTTCATACAATTCAAATTTCTTTTGGTAGATAAAATATGTAAAACAAACAAAAAAAAAAGAAAAAAATTTTTTTTTTCTTTGAATTTGCACTGTTTATCTTTCATAGTCCAGGAGAATCATCATTTTGAGCACCTAATTTTCTTTCGTCAACAATTTAAACATGATAACGCAAATAATACCAAAAATACTACTCATTTAAAAAGAGCAATGTAAATCACGATCCACCATAAATGACATTAACGTATCAAACGAAATACCGCATTATTTTGAGAACCGAATTTTTCAAGATATTCATTTCGTATAATTATTATTTTCATCTGTTAAAAATGAAACACTAAATAGGATCCCAAAGACATAAATTAAATCCATCCCACACTCTTCATTTTCCTTTTTTTCTCTTTTTTATTCTGAACTACAATCGTGAGATTACGTGTATAAAACTTGAATTTAATACATTATTTTGTATCCATACCCCTACAAGCACTCCCTACTTTTTTGCTACAATAAGGTACAAAGTAATTAATTTCTCGATTAGGGCTAAAAAAAAAAAGCCATTCCTTATACTAGAAAATAAGCACCTGTTAAATAGCAAAACATGTTAGTAGTGCAACTTGTAGTTATGCAATTAATAACTAGAAAGATAATTAAATTACTTACAAATCCATATCCTCTGCTTTTTCCGGTCTGTCTGTCGGTAATGACAACTGCTTCTTCTATATCTCCAAAGGCTTCAAAAAACTGCCTCAAGGATTTGTCAGTGGTATGGTATGGCAGACCACCGACGAAAATCTTCGTGAAGGTTGTGTCCTTCTGTTGAATATTTGTAGCTGTTACTAACTGCTGATCCATGATGTCCGACATAGCTGCGTTCAGATAGTAATCCAGCGGTTACGGTATAAAAGGGGACAATAACAAACAAAAATTTTAATCTGTGAAACAAAATTCTCACCTAATAACACCACTTAATAACGATCTTTCCTACTGTAAAACACTTGTAGATAGCTAAAATATCGTACAAAAGAAAGAAAAAGAAATAACGGTGATGAGAAATGTAAATATCACAGTTCCGTTAGAATGTATCACAATAGAGTAATAATGTTCGCGACGCGAGAGAATGAAATACTGGAATTGAGCAAGTCTAGTTAACGAGAACCAACGTCCGTAGTTTCACAGTGCTTTTCAATTCGGAAACTGAAGCGGGAAAGCATGCGACCGGTTGGCACGGTAGGAGGGACGGACACAGGCGCGAGTCGCACGTAGGACATCCAATGACAAAACTAGGAAATCTTTCTTTTCCCCCAGTTCGGATGCGCTGCAGCTCGCCGAACAGCTGTCCGATAGTATATTTTCGTTCACGCAAATGGCAACGTTCAGCGGGGGTAGGAAAGGGGAAAACAACCGGAGGTGGAGTGTCACGCTTGCGCTGTTCGCCCACGTGTTCTTAAACAGTTCCTATCGCTTCTTTACTTTTGTTTTTGGGTTGGCACATCATTTTGCGGTTTCGGACTCGCGCATTTTATCTCCATTGGCGACCGACTGGGGTGGGAAGAGTAGCTGGACATCTGTATTAGAAATAAGAACAAAATTAAAGAATTTACAATTTATATTATTTACGAAATTAGATACCCAATAAAGAGATTTAAAACGAATAAATGCACTTCAGCAAATGAATACGTAAAATTGTAAAAGGAAAGAGAAAAAGGAAAAGGAATAAACTTTCAAAATTTACTTCTGAATGAACTGTAATGCACGTTCTATTCTTGATTGGAGTTGAACGGATTTATATTTCTGAGATCCTAGTCAATTGTCTCTTTGTCTCAGAGAGTGTCACAAATTTTGTGTACAAACATATGCAAAACAAAGGCTAAAAAGTTCTGAATTTATATTTATCTGAAACAAAGCTACAAAAGAAAAGTACTAAATTAATATTTAGATATTACCTGAAAGAAAAGGACTAAATTCATATTTGCATTTTAGTTCAAAACGTTTAGCTCAAAATTTATATTTGCATTTTAGCTATTTGCATTTTAGCCCTGAATGGGCTATTAGTCTCGAAACTTTGATTTTGCATCCTCCAGTATAAACGGCTGAATATCACTTTTCAAACTGTTCCCACCAAATATTATCGCTCTATATTATTTTTAAAGAAATTAAATAATGAAAAATCTGAGTGTATGTATGTATGTTCCTCGCATTTTGAAAAAACAACGGCACCTAGAGCCATCAAATTTTGAATAACGTAGTCCTCCACCCGAACATATGCACATCGAAGCTCGAATTTTGAATTTCATATTTGTTATTTTATAAAATTTTGATGAATTTTTGATTAGCAAACTCAGTGATTTGAAAGCATGGAATGGCAACACTACACGGAAAAAGAAAACATTTTCATCTCCAGCACGCGAGACAGTGTATCGGAAATTCTAAAGACATGTTGTTTTTAAATATTTTCTGATATTGCTGTTGAGTTAAATTTTATGTGGTTTAAGTGCGAAGAAAATGAAATTTAATAAATAAAGGTAACACTCAAAACCTTAAATAAACACCCTTTCGGGCGTAATATTGTAAGATCTGTCTCTGCTACTCTACATAAACTACTTTTAGATCCTACAATGAACCTGGCGAATTTTCGCATGAAAAGTAACTCTTTATTAATTCAAAGTTTAACAGAAAGGCACGATTACCGTATGTTACAAAACACCGTCAACTTGCGGTGGGAACTTAAATGTAGAATATATTTCAAGTCGAATCTAAAACAGAATAGTGCTAGATTAGCACGTTAATTTACACCTAACAGGTTGACTTTCAAAAACCTAACAGGCGTCACAATGATCCGAAATGGCAAAAAGGCTTACTGGCGTAGCAGCAAGGTAGCAACGAAACGTGCGGCTGGCTAGCGAAAACACGCTCTGAATACGCTCAGAGTTTTATTCGTTTAAATATCCACTTCACTTCACTTTAAATTTACATCCTGGCGAGAAAATACAAGGCGAAGTTGGAATGTTCAGGAAAGGTATCAAACTTAAAATAAATTTGTTATACAAAGTAAGGGAAACCCTACATCATAAAGTCTTTTTGTTTGTTTGTTTTTTCCCTTTATTTTGACTCTTTACAACGACATTGCTATTTTATTATCATAGAAGAATTCAGTGCTTCTTTGTTAATTTAACATTTATTTAACAATTTACTTTTTTAACTTATAAATATATATGCATTTACATGTAGGTATTTCATTTTAGTTGCAGGTCACCCGGAAATTAGATCAGTCTGCTTATCAGGCAGATTTATTTGGTCTCGATCAATTTTTTGATTTCCATGTAGTGTATATTCTTTACTAAATCACTTTTGAGACCTTGACTTCCGCGATCAGGTAACATTTAATTCTCGGTGCGAAGAAAATAATTTTTTCTCTGTCATCCACTTTGTTCCCTCCAGACCGCAACTTTATTCTTACCCTCCCTTCATCCAATAATTCATCAAATCATTTAGAATCAGTTAGCACCTATAATTCATGATAATAAACAAATGTGAACTAACCATTTCCCTTAGAAAGAGAGGTATATATGCTTTCCATGTTCTATTGCAGTTCCTATTTTAACTTCATCGCTACCCCCGCCCCAAGTAGGGTAAGCAACTGTTTACAGATTTCACCAGACTCGCACTTTCTTTCTTGATAGAAATTTTTGGTTAGGGAATGAAATTCAGTGAAAATGAAATTTCCTACATGAATGTAAAGAATTTTTTCAGAAAGCACCACGTAAAAGGACTTTTAAAGAGTTAAGTGTCATTAAAAAGGGCAGGTTATCTATTAGGCTCCTTACAAACGAGGGCTTTTCGGAACAAGCCGAGCTTCATTGCTAGGCAATCAGACCTTGGTACGTTACAAAAACAGATTCAAGAATTTTATCTAAATTTCCTAGCTTCTTGACTTTATGCTAATTTGGTATAAGAACTGACCAATCACAACAAAGCAAGCACGATCTAACATTCGGTCGACGGTTTCGCTGAGTCAGCTGCATATTTAAAAACGCGCAATTTTACCTTTCTAACTTGCTACGGCTTACACCTGTTTAACGGCTAAGCGTTAAACAGATGTAAACAGATATTTAATTACCTTAATTAGGAATTAATATTAATTATGAAGAATTTGTGGCTTAAACCAAGCTCCAAAAGCTTTGTCTAAACTGAACTTTAGAACTAGGCATCAGGAGAGCAGAGTTTATATTAATTTAGAGGTCAAACAACAAAATTCAGTGTTATATTTGCAAATTTTCACAGGACTAGTTTCGATGGTTTAACCGGACGACCATCCTTAGATACGAAAAAGGAAATGAACTAGATAAGATATAGTAAAAAGATAAGATAAAAATGGCTGGATAGGAGTTGAGCTACTGGCGCCATCTATTGATCAAACAAGAAAACTAAAACATAATTTCCTTAAAAGCTGAAGGTTAAGATGGATTGGAATTAGGGTCGTTAACTAAAATATAAAGATTTTTTTTAATGTGAAACGCTTCTAGAAAATCTAATTCACCAATGGAAGATTTTGTTTTTGAATAATTTTGGCTGCAGAAATATGGAAAATGGGATTTTTCGTACCAACAATGCTGGGCAAGTGAGGATTTCTGTGTTTCCCTTTTCCTAACATATGTCTCATGTTCTTTAACGCGAAACTTTAAGGCTGTCTTAGTTTGACCAATGTAAATTAAACCACACTGGCAAGGAATACTGTAACTACCTTAGGAAAAAGAAATGTTTGTACAGTTAGAAATTTCAATAGTTAGTCTAAAAATCAAACAAAGTAATTTTTATTTGAAATAATAAATTTATAATATTAAAAGTTTCCTTCATATAACTGCTTTAAAGCACATTTTAAAGATTAAGGAACATTATTATTTGTAATTTCGTTTTCCTTATATTTCTGATTTGTATCGGAAAGCCATACTCTTACCATTACGAATAATAGGTCATTCTGTATAACAGATAATTTCTTGCTGGTTCAAAGGATGACCTCATAATGAAGTCTGACTGCATTTAATATGCTAGTTAAATATATTTTCACATTAAATAAAACTCTTTAAAAGCATTTATTTATTATTTACATTTTTAAAATTTATTGACTCTTAAGAAACTGCAAAATCTGCTCTTACGAAAGTTTTAATTTTTCTTTATCAAAGGCGTCAAAGATTTTTTTAAATTTGTTTAATAGTTAATTTTTTATTATTTTTATTAGTGTAATTTAAGATTCTGTTCACGAATGATATTGAATAATTTATATTTATATATATATTTTTTAATTTTACATATCCCCCCTTCAAGCAGAAAATGCTTGGCGATTGAAAAGCGTTTAGCGAAAAAGCATTAGAGTTAGGAAAGGAACATAAATTTTGTGTCTAGTTTCAATGAAAAAACAAATGAATGATTTCAAGATGTAATTTAGAAATACTGAAACAAAACAATTACTTTATAAATTAGACTCCAATTTGAATTTTCTTGACGAAATTTAGCCTGAAGATGACATAATTTTAATAGTTTCTTGAAAGTCTTTCGCAAAAACTTAATGTAATGTAATCAGTATAAAATCAAAATATTTCAACTATATATCCATGAAATCCTAGTAAAATTAGTACTTACTTATGCATTCTAAAATAAAATCACGTGTTCTTACTCTAGAGCAATGCAATAATTAATATATAAAAACTAAGAAAATACAATACTGTTAGCAATTTTATATATAGATAGGTAATTTTAGTAGAATAAAAATTAAGATTGTTGTATTTCCCCGTGCAATGCAGCGCGTGACAAATTCTAAGAGAAAGCTGTGCTGGAAAAATAAAAATATAGGAGCATGCATTTAACTTCGAGTAAATGGATATCTCGGTAATTTGTACTGAAATTTAATAAACGTAATTGACAACTATGATAGCTGTATCCGTAATTCGATCGTCTTATTGCTTTCCAGTAATTTCAAGAAACAGAAAGTGCTACAAATTTCTCGCGACCGATTGAAAATTATAAAAGGCCAATTGTCATGGTTTTAAATTTTTACCCATGCCTGCTCGTCCCTTTCTGAAGTTATGATAGCATATGATCGGAAAACATCTTGGCATGTATATAAGACACAGTTTTCTATAGTGCTAGATGGGAACGAATGGGAATTCCAAGCTAAGCCCCGTCATCTTGCCGCTTTTTTGCGAGCAGACGCAGCGGATTTCCTTCAGACTCTTCCCGAAATCCAAAGGCTAGATTTCGAATCTCTTTGCAGCTCATTGCTCTATTTCAGCCCATTGCAGCTGCGCTTCAGGGAGACATGCTGAAAAGACTACAGTAGACTTCAATTAAAATCCCATCAACAGAAGCCCACAGAAACACTCCAGGAGGTCGCAAAGGATGTACAAAGGCTGTCTCATCTTGCCTTTTCGGAGTGCCCGACAGAAACAAGGGAAATCCTGTCCTTCCAGTATTTCAACGACGGCATCCGGGATCCTCAAATACAGAAAGCTCTGCGAATGGCGGATATCAAAAACTTAAAAAGCTCCCTAGTGTACGCCATGAAATTTGAGGCAGTCCAGTAAGCAAATCGTAGAGACCGACAACTAATCAGAGCTGTGCAAGTCCAAGAGCCAGTGGATCAAATGGCTGCTCTCCTAAAGGATTTAACCAGACAAGGCAATGCTTTCAGACAGAATATTAAAGACAAGAAATCGACCCTAAAGTGCTGGAACTGTGGTACTGAAGACATCATACGACAGAGCTACAGAACACCCAGAGCATGGAAGTTACGACCGTGCCTATCAAGAAGGAGGGACACTAATTAGTGGCCATCTCGAAGGGTGGAAGGTTGCCAGATAATGAAAAACCCAGTTTAAATCTCTTCATATTTCTGCAGTGAGTGGCGCAGTAATGGGCTTTTCATCATGCGACATATCAATTGATTTCCTTGCAGTATCACCATCAATGCAGGAACTAATGTTACCATCATTCGAAAATATTTGGCTCAACAATTGAAAGGTAAACTCCTCTGGATGCCGCCGTGCTTTAACCTCCAGAATGTGTCCGGTGATCAAATCGATGATAGGAAATTAAACTTTAGCATCACGTTTGGAGTCTCTTACCACAACACTGCACATGTGGCAGTACAATTTTTCCTTGGACTTTAAAAATAACGAACTACATTCTGCCTCTAAGGACATAGACTTATTCTGAATTAATGATGAAGGAGTTAAAGCTGTCCGTCAAATCATAGCTCAAGATGATATCACAGTACCAGGAAGAATAGAATTTTTACTTCCTGGATCCATAGCCAAAAACAGAAATTTATGCTACGGCTTCATGGAATATCCTAAGAACTCTGTAAGGTTCATCCTAATTTTATTAACAACTATTTTAAGTTTATGCATCTTTTCTATTCATTCTAGTCTCAGCTTACAATTTCCCACTGCAATGTAATTTCAGAAATGCATTTAATGCAAATGAGTAAGAGTACTATTTAAGTCGATGCTTTACCGACTTCGAGAGGGAGAGTCTGAGTTCCTGACTAGCGCGCGTTTGCCTTTTGGCTACGTCTCTCTTAGCTTTGCTACGCTCGGCCATACTTTAGGCCCTTCTTTGGCTTCCCCGATTTAATTGAGATTTAGGAGCCAACTACTTAAAATCTTGATAACTTCGGCTATGTCTTCAGTCAGCTTTAGTTAAGCTTAGTTTAGTTTAATTTCATAACTATTTAAGTTCAAGCCCAAATGAAGGCTTTGCTGTACGTTCCGAGTTAGGCACTGACTGTATTTATTCTGAGAAATAAAGGGTAGTTAACTCTTCTTAAGTTTCACGTATTTGTTCACACATTAAAGCGATTATTCACTTGTTAATGTTTGTGGGGTTCAAGAATTGAACATTGAATTAAATAAGTAAAACCCCAAGCCCGAAAGAAATACTAGTAGCCTCTGCACTACCCGAACTATCGAGGACCGTTATCCCGGTGAGAGTTGCCAATATAACTGACAAGGCGAGAGTTATTAAGAAAGGGGAAGTGGTTGCAGCATGTACTCCAGTGACCAGCGTTAAACGAAACAGTAGTACCCCAGAATCCGTGCCTTCAAAGAGCATTGCATCGGAGTTATTGCACACTGAATAATTAAACGATGAAGAAAGGAATGCTGACGAACGCTTCATTCAAGAATTTCAAGATGTTCTCTTGCTTGTACTTCTGACGTGGGTCGAACCAGTGTGACACAGCATAGAATCAATACCGGGATTCATCCATCAATTAAGTAACATCTAAGACATCTACCGATTGCTAAACAAGAAAATATAGAAAACTTCGAAAGGACATGCAAGGAAACGATGTCATCGAATCTTCAGCATGTCCATGAAGGTGATGCCGTTTGGACTATGTAAATGCGTCGGCAACATTCGAACTCCTCATGGATACTGTTTTGAAAGGTCTTTCCAACGAAACCTGCCTGTTTTATCTGGAATGACATCATCATCGTCAGGAAAAGTTTTGAAGAACATCTTGAAAATCTTAATAAGGTGCTTTAGGAGCTGAACGAAGCCAAATTAAAGCTGGTCCCACTGAATGTATATTAGTCAGACACTGGACATGTCAACTTTATGACTTCGGACATGTCAACTCTGCCGAAGGTGTGTGTACAGATCCGGTTATAGTATCCGCAGTTAAAGACTGGAAACGCCCCTAAAATGTTCATCATCTAAGACACTGGACATGTCAACTTTATGACTTCGGACATGTCAACTCTGCCGAAGGTGTGTGTACAGATCCGGTTATAGTATCAGCAGCTAAAGACTGGAAACGCCCCTAAAATGTTCATCATCTAAGATGTTTTCTGTGGCTTTGTACCCACTATAGGAGATTTGTGAAAGATTTTTCTTCCGTCGCAAGACCCCTTCACAAACTGACAGAAAGCAAACAAAAGTTCTTGTGGACAAAGGAATGTGAAGATGCATTTAACATCCTGATGGAAACTATAACATCTGCACCAATCCTGACGTATCCTCAACTCGACAGTCTATTTATTCTAGACACATATGCGAGCAATGAAAGTGTCGGTCCTGTTTTGTCCCAAGAAATAAACGGTCAAAAATGTGTCGTGTCCTACTGGAGCTTCAAAACATCTGCTCCATTCCTGACGCATCCTGATCTCGATAAGTCGTTTAGTTTTGAAACGGATGCGAGCAATGAAGTGTCGATGCTGTTTTGTCCAAGGCAATAAACGGCCAAGAACGTGTCGCGGCCTACTGGAGCAAGCACTTACCAAAACCGGAAAGGAATATCTGTGTCACCAGAAACTAGTTGCTCGCCATAGACAAAGCCGTTAAACATTTCTATCATTATCTCTAGGACAGAAAATTCCTGCTCCTCACGGATCAGGCATCGTTAACCTGGCTTTTGAATTTCAGAAATCCTGAAGGTCAAATAGCTAGGTGCATGCAGAGCCTCCAGGAATATGACATCACTATCCATCATCGGAAGGGATTATGACATGGAAAAGCCAACGCCCTGTCTAGAAGGCCTTTCCCAGAAAGCTGCCCACATTGTTCCCAGGGTCGAAACGAAATACAAGCTGCTGAATCCGATACTACGTCAAATTACAACATCAACATAGGCGCTGATCGAGACCCATAGAGTGACAAAGAAGTCAGGAAAGACCAGTTGGAAGACGTCGACATTAAACACATAATTGATTAAATGGAGTCCTCGAACAGAAACCTACCTGGCAGGACATATCGATCTACAGTCCAACTACAAAACAATACTGGGCTCTCTGAGACTCACTCCATATCAGAAACGGCGTCTTGTACGGGAAATTTGAATCAGAAAGACATTCCGATGGCAGTTGATACTTCCAAGATTCCGGACGTCCTTAAAGAAATACGTAGGAGCCTCCAGGAGGCCACTTCAGAATAATAAAGACCTTGCAGAGATTCGAGAGCACTTTTACTGAAGTAAAGCAAAGGTTGACATGCGAAAGTGGTCCCGATCTTGTAATTCTTATGAGGTCGGAAACGGCCGACAAAACACAGTTGGCACAAGCTGCAACGTTACAATGTAGGAGCACCTTTTGAGCCTATCGCCTTTGACATCCTGGTACTTCTGCCACGAAGTGCTAATAGCAAAAAATACATCCTCGTTGTCACTGATTATTTCATCAAGTGGCCTGAAGCATATAATATTCGTGATCAAGGGGATATCACGGTAGCAGAGGTAATGATACAACATTAGATTTCCAGGTTTGAAGTGCCTCTTCAGTTACATTACGATCAAGGGCGAAATTTTGCATCAGCTGTAATAAAAGAACTCTGCAGACTACTCGGAATTGACAAAACACCGACGACCACTTTAGATCCCCAGTCAGACGCCATAGTGTAGAGGTTTAATCGAACCAGCCTTAATAAGCTCTCGTTGGTGGTTTCCAGAAACCAACGTTACTGGGATAAGAAGTTATGTCTATTTTTACTTGCTTACCGCAGTATTGTCCACGAGACTACCTGTTATTCCCCGTCCCAGATGCTGTTCGGGCGTGACCTTCGTCTGCCATGTGATCTTTTTTTGGTCGCCCTTCGGATGCGCCTTCATCGCCTGAGGAATACATTCGAGATCTCCAGGCCCGGTTTGAAGTGATGCACAACTTTGCATGAGAGCGAGTCAATTTGGCGACGGAGAAGATGAAGACCCGATACGACACCAGAGCTACAGAACATCGTTTCGACGAAGGAGACAAGGTGTGGTTGTGGAATCCCACTCGTCGAAAAGGGCTTTGTCCAAAACTACAGTCACCTTGGGATAGTCCTTACACAGTCCTAAACAGGATGAACGACGTCGTGGTTCGGATCCGTAAGTCATCGAACTCTAAGCCTAAAGTCCTTCATTACGACACGTTAGCTTCTTTGTTCATAGTACGTAGTGTATATAATGTAAATAGTGTAAGATCATGGTCCTATTTGGTTGTAAATTTCTGCACTCATTTATTGATTTAGTATTTGATTTGTTTAAGTTAGTTATTACAATTATTCTTTATGTTATTGGTTATTGTATTGCAATGTTTATTATTGCACTGATGGTTTAGTTGTAAGTATGGCTTTCTGACCAGGTACTGCACTGCCAGGAACATACACTTCCTTGGGATGGGGAAATGTTACAAATTTTGTATTTAGATAGGTAATTTTAGTAGAATTATAATTAAAATTGTTGTGTTTCCCCGTGCAATGCAGTGCTACGCCGGAAAAGGAAGAATACAAGAGCCTGTGCATTTAACTGTGAATAAATGGATATCTCGGTAATTTGTATTGACATTGAATAAACGTAATTGACTACTATGTTAGCTGTAACTGTAATTCCATCTTCTTATTGCTTTCCAGTAATTTGGAAAAACAGAAAGTACTAGAAATTTCTCGCAACCGGTTGAAAACTACAAAAAGCCACAGAGAGAGCATCTCAGTTCAATTGCTTAGTTATTGTTGTTGCGAGATGTTTAGTTTCGCAAGAACTAAGATGAGATTTCTCTTCAAACGCGCTTTGTATTGCCCTCCCCCCGTTGTATTTAACGTTTTTAGTAGTTTAAGTATAAATACTGATTATACTGCGTGATATTGTAAACACTTTTACGAATATCTCTGAGGAAAATTAAAGCGTTCTGATATATTTCTTTTGATAAGAATAAATTTTATTAACATATTATCGGACTTTGGCATTCAATCTATTATGAACGCGTACGCACGCAACAGTACAATGAAAGAGTAAACTTGGATTAAAACGTACAACAAGCCCATACAGGCGAATTAGCGTAACCATTTGCTGACTGTGGGATGCTTAAATACAGCTGATATAAAAACCACTGTTCATTGTACAACGTAACTTGTTTTTAACATTGTATAAATAAAATCAAAGTTTGTATGTACTTTTATGACCTTAAATTATTTATAATACATACTTGTTACAAGAAAAAAAATAAGTACAGAAACATTAAAATTCAGGTTAAGACAAATAACTTGTGTACGCAAGTTAGGTCTTATAAATTTAAAGAAATAGAATTTTGCATTACTCTGTAATAGTATTTAAAAAAAATAGATGAAAAAGAAACCAGATTGAAATTTAGAATTTTTATATTTGTTTAAGGAAAGCCTTTTAAAATTTTCCACACAATGTAAAAATTTTGAACATATCCATTAATGATGGTACATGATCACAACAAATTTCAAAATTTTATAACTAATTATCATTCGATTTAGTACCATTTGAAATAATATTTATTAACATTGTGCTTTTTTTAAGATATTTCAAATTAAAACTGGAAGACATCACAGCTTTCTCTAAATCAGAGATTCTCAACCAGTGGTACGCGTACCACTGGTGGTACGCAGGAGGAAAATATGTGGTACGCAAACAAAGTATTTTTAACTATTAAATTCAAAAATTAAATATCTAAAAATCCTGTTTAAGTTTTTTGTCCTAACACTCGTAAATTTATGCATTCTGAGCTTTGTTCAAGGTCAATAGCCGCTCATAGACTTAAGTAAAATAATTTATTTTCTTTTCAAAATATTCTTTTAATCATTGACCTAACAAAATTTGTCATAAATGATGTTTTTGAAAGGAGTAATAGAAATGGGTGTTGTATTTAATAGGAAATAAAAATAAGTTCCTATAAAAAGATATAGTATCTCATTATTTCTTTTAGAATTGATCAATTTATTAGTATTTCTGCACCTAATGTTATAACCATTTCCGGGATCATATTGCTCTATTTTCAATTAGAATCAATTTTTTTACATCGATTTGCTGTCTTTGTTGAAAAATTATAGCTAAATTTTTCATTTTAAAAAGTTCGAAATTTCTAAAGTTTAAAGTTCAAAGGATCAAAAGTTCTAAAATTCAAAATTTAGAAAAATGCTTTCACTTACCCTTTTACCTTCAAAAGGATCGAAATTCCGGGAAGAGCTTAATGGGTAGAAAATTGTCAAACTATGCTTGAAGACTAATTTTTTGTAGAAAACACTTTTAATTAAATTCCTACTATTAGCTCACACTCTTCCTTATCTTGTTCATATTTTCAGTCGTTAATAAAATACTTTTTATTCATCTACTCAAATAGATTTTTTTTAAACTTGTAGTGGATGACACTTGATCTTAATACGGTTTCTCACATATTAAAATTTTTTAAATCTTTAACTTACTTTTTTTGTATTTTTAAAATTTTTCTTTAGTGACCTAAGTAGGAATTGATTAAATTTTTTAAAATTTATTTAGTTATTAATTAATTAATTTTCAGTCGTTATTAAAGTACTTTTTATTCATCCATTCAATTCAAATACATTTTTTTAAGTTTGTAGTGGATGACACTTGATGTTAATATAGTTTTTTCACATGTTAACAATTTTTTAAATTTTTAATTTAAAAAAATTTTTTTGTCGATCTAAATAGAACCGACTTTAAATTTTATTTTATATTACTTGTTTTCATAATTAATAAGACGAAGAAAAAAAAAGCAGCTACAAAAACATAGCATATCTAGCCTTAATCACAGACGATACTAAACAAATTACAGCTGATGTCAGATGTTTCTTTTTTTTTAACTGCACTACTGTTGCCAATGTTAAAAACAAAAATGTCTATTCTTTTCTTTTGTGTTGACGCCATTTTCAACAGTCGCTAGCAGCAGGTATTTTGTCTTCTTGTTGCTTTGTATACCTTATTTTTCCACGCGATTTGAGAATATCCTCATTCGTTTTTCAAGAACTTGTATATATTGCGGATTTACATATTTGTGAAAAAATAATAAAACGAACCTAGATTTTTCAAAATGGTAAAAAAAAGCTAGGATTGACTAAACGGAAAAAGGGTGATGGATCCAGGATAGTCTACTAGCACTAAGAATATTGAAAAGAAAAGAAAAATTATTTATAGAAAATATACTGAAAGTTATTTATCATTTGGATTTACTTGGAATGGAGATGAAATGGACCCTCAACTTCAGTGTTTTGTTTGCGGTGAACTATTATCCAATCAAAGTATGAAACCATCGGTTTTTAAAAGACTTCTTGAATCTAAACATGCAAATTTAAAAGATAAATCTGAAGAATATTTTAAGAAGAAATTATTGAATTTCAAAAATAGTAAACAAGTAATGAAAGGTTTTGATACTTCAAGTGAAAAAGCTTTGGTAGCTTACTTAATAAGCCTAAGAATTGTCAAGACTGGGCATGCTCACACTATTGGAGAAAACTTAATATTACCAGCAGGTAAAGATATCGTTTTGACGTTATTCACCGAAAAAACGGCTAATGAACTTAACACTCTCTTATCAAATAATACAGTAAGTCGACGAATTCATGAAACGGCAAATTCCATAAAAGAGAACTTATTTAAAAAATAAAACACAGCATTTCGCATTGCAGTTGAATGAAAGTACTGATATAATGAACTTTGTTCAATTTTTAGTTTGCATACGTTTCGAAAAAGATAAAGGAATTGCGGAAAGGTATTTATTTTGTGTATTTCTTCATGATGGGGCAACTGCAAATGAAATTTTCAAAGTAATTGATAATTTTACAGAATGATATTCCTTGGAATAAGGGCATTGCCGTATGCACTAACGGAGCTCGAGCTCTTACAGGAAAATATTCCGGTGTTTTTTCTCAAATAAAGAAAGTCGCGCCGAAACTAAATTTACTCATTGCTCTATTCATCGCGAAGCTTTAGTAGCCAAAACAATCACCGAAGACCTGAAAATCATTTTCAATCAATCTGTGAAAATTGTTAATTTTATTAAAAGCCGAGCTTTAAATTCAAGAATATTTACAATTTTATGCGAAGAGATAGGCAGTGAACATGAAACGCTTTTGTTACATTCCGAAGTAAGGTGTTATCCAAAGTCAAAGTTTTAAATTGTCTTTTTGAACTTCGATCAGAAATTCAAATTTTCCTCTGTGATTCAAAATTTGAATTGCAAAATTATTAATTTAGTGAATCATGGTTGGCGCATTTAGTTTATTTAACTGATATTTTTGGAAAGTTAAATGAATTAAATTAAGGATTACGAGTACAAAGTGTTAAAATTTGTTTACCATTAAAGATAAAATCAACGCAATGATAAAAAAATACTCGAGCTAATAATCAAAGAATTGGATAATAACATTTTAAACTTTTTACCCCTTTTAGAAAATTTTCTAACCGAATATAATTTGAAAACAAAAGAATAATTATCATCCAACATTAAAAATCATTGTTTCTTATTGGTAAATAATTTCAACATGAATTTCAATTTCCCGACGGTTATGAAAAATAAAATTAGATTAGAAATCCATTTAGTTCAAATATACCTAAAATTTTATCTCGTGAAGAAAAAGAACAGTTGTTAGAAATTTTCTGTGATTGACTGAAGATTTGAAAAATAACATATTTCTAAACTTTTGACTGAACCGGAAAAAAGAATTCAAAGGCATTTCAAATAAAGCTATTACACTTTTATTGCATTTTTGTCCACCCTGTTTGTGCGAACAAAGATTTTCTTACATGCCATATTTGAAAAATAAATATAGAACGGAATTAAAAGTGGATCTTAATTTGCGGCTAAAACTAAGTGAAGTAAGACCAGACATAAAGAAATTGATCTCTCTTTAAAAAAGTTTAAATTACACACTAAATTTTAGAATTAAAATGAATTTTAGAATTTTAGAATTTTTTATAACTTAAATTTTGATAATTAAAATGGTAACCAACTTTTAGTCTAATATTTGTTATGTGTGCATATTTAATATAATAAGCCAGTAGGCTATACAATTGGCAAAAAAAAATTTAATATTTCTGTTGAGAAATTTAAAAAGTAGTCATTGTAAAATGTAGTGGTGGTACTACACTTATTCAGTTTTTGTTTAAATGGTACGCATTGGTTAAAAGGTGGAGAACCGCTGCTATAGACAGTTGAACGTGATCTATCCAGAGCCTCTGCTATATGCCACACACTGGTGCTAGCCTGAAAGTTTGAAGCTGTATCCTCTACGACCCAAAGGCGCAACCTCCTATCCCTCACGTGAGCAGATGGTGACATCGGTTTGGCTGGGTCTTTATCTATTCAAATTAGATGAAAAACACAAAGTTTCTTGAATAAATAAATAAAATAATTAATTTTGAGTGGAGGTAATTTTCATCTGTCATGTCATGCAAATGCAGAGGTGCTTAACTTTGCAAGTTTAAAATAAACGCAAAAATTAAGTGGAAAATCCTGATTGTCTGTAAAGAGGAATGCAGCATAAGGTCGCAGCACGATCTTCATTTACAATCTCTTAATAGAATAAGTTGAAATTCATCATGTCGCTGCAATCCAATGCATCTGGGAAGAATTTCTTGTTGGTCTTGTGTAGATACTTACACATATTTAAATCTTCATGAAGTCTTTTATTTCTGGCAGGAATTTGCTTTGCACTGTTTGTAGTTTCTTTATGCCATTTTTTTAAAGTCGTGGCCCAAGCAGGAGAAGCGTATGACATGATAGGTCTTACAGTGGACAGATAAATCAGACTTATTTTGGCACGATCTAAGTTTGAATATTTACCGATGAGCGAGCGGGTAGCGACATTGCAAAACTTTAGTAGCTTTACTTGTGATGTGCTGGATATGATGGGTCTAAGTCATTTTGTTATTTAAAATGACATCCAGGTAGCGAGCTGGCTTCACAATGTGGACGGGTTCGTCAAAAAGAGTGAGATTTTTCTTAATAGGGATATTTTTCTTTTTTCTTCTAATAATAAGGAGTTCAGAGTTCTAATAATAAGGATTAATGAGAACCTTCCAGGTGGCACACCAGATTACAGTAGCGGGAATAAGTTCTTGCAGTTTTCGGATGGCAAAATTAATGTTAGCAGATTTCACAGCCAGCGCCGTATCATCAGCATAACAGGCAAGGATATTATTATGAATGAAACTGAGTCTGGGGAAGTCAGTTACATAAAATAAGTACAAAATTGGCCCAATTACCGATCCTTTAGGCAATACTACATGTATTGCTCTAAAACTGGAGAGATATTTACCAACAGAGACACAGAAGATGCGTTGAATAATAAACGAGAGGAGCAGCAAGATGAGTTCTCTATCGAAGTTGAGCAGAATTAATCTGGAGGTTAAACCTTCATACCAGGCGCGGTCAAAAGCTTTGGCGACGTCTAACATGAGAATAGCAACATTTAAATTCGCATGAAGTGCAGCAACTGATAATTCAGTAACCTGAGTAACTGCTTTCGTAGTGGAGAGTTCTTCTCTAAAACCGAATTGCTCGGAAGGTAGGAAGTGAAAGTAAGGCTTCATTCTATTTAAAATAACACGTTCAATGATTTTTCCAAGTCCAGGAAGTAAACTAATTGGTCGATAGCCGTCCAGTTGCGTGTGCTTCTTCCAGGTTTCGGGATGAGTATGATTTTTGCAGATTTCCATGGCATGGGAAAATGCGACGTCATGAGACAAACGTTTATAATACTCTTGAGGTTGCGATAATATTTACAGGAAAATTTTTAATAGCAGCATTGGAGATATTATCAATTCCATCAGCTTTCGTTTTCCTAAGATTTTTAATAATAGAAGAAATTTCCTTAGAAGAAGTTAACTAAGGAAGATTCTGGGCTGTGTGAGCGTTTAACCAGTCTTGAATATGATTTAAACTATGAAGTTCAAAGTCTGGATTACTGGGCCAGCTATTAGATTGAAATTGTTGAGACTAGATGACTTGCAAAGATGATAGTTTTAGTGGAGTCTGAAATTGCAACTTGATTGTGAGAGTAAAGAGATCTATGGCAGGTGTAGGTGGATTTAATATTTTTAATGAGTGACCAGAAGAGCCATCTTTAGTGGTCAGATTTATGAGCTTATCGTGCCATAAACTGTCCTTATGTGCTTTGATGTCCTTATTTAGTCTTAATATCACGTTTAACAGTCGGATCCAAAGTGTGGTGATATAGTTTGCGGAGTCTATTTCTTGTCTCATTTTCCTGGGAGACGATAGAGTTTATCAGGACTGGAAATAGTTTCACTGGCTTGGTTTAAGGCCGAGGTGATGCAGTCCGTAAGCAAATTTACAGCTCTGTCAATTCCAGCACTGTACTTTAAATTTTATAAGTTTGATAAGGCGGCTCTTTAAAATATTTTCAAACAATATCCAGTAAAAAAAAGTCTCCGCGAATTGTTTGTAGGTTTTATAACAGCTGCTGCATGACGTCGACATGATTTTTATTTTTTCTACAGATTTTCAAAGTAAAACGTCCTCTGATGACGCTACTTGTAGCTAATTTTTCTTCCGCTGGAAGAAAATCTCATCCGTTCATTAAGTTCGCCACAAAATTTCACAATTTTCTGATCACTGGTTTCGCTTGTAGGCAGCTTTGAAATAGGTTCTTTAATTATAGACACCCTGTATATACATACGAAACGAGATGTTAATAACGGCAGTACGAAATTATATAAAAAATCCTGCAATATATTTTCAACTCAGATTAGTGCCAATTACTTCCTTGAATCATATTCCTTTTGACAGATCCTCTAGGATGCCATATACACTTGCTAGAACAACAGCAAACACCTCTAACAAGGTTTTCGTCGAAATGTCTAATGCTTATTTCTGTTTCTGCGCAAGTGAAAAAGCATCAGATGGGAATATGAATCAAGAAATTGATACTGAAGTAATTTAAGAAATATTCAGATTATAATAAAAGTGAATTTTATTACATGTAACTTCAGTAAATTTCTCGAAATATAGAAAATAAAATTTCTGTTCGTGAGAAATGATTAAAAATTAGAAACACTGTGAAAAATAAGTTGTTTTGAGGAAAATGTCGAATCGGTAATCAAAAAATAAAGTTACGAATACAATGCAAATAAAACTGATATTTATATTTAATTAATTGAAAAAATGCATATACTTTTTAAAGTAGATTTACTATAATTATGTTTATTAACGATTTTACAGTGAATATATTAATTGTGCTTCATGGTCATTTGTATTTTTAAAACTCATTAGTTGTACGTGATACATTCTCTAATTTTATGTTTTTCCAAAAGAAAGTATACTATATTTACATCTTTAAATTTGCTTGCAAAGTTGCAATATATGAAAATTTATTTAAAAAAATCTCTATTTTTTATTACCACTGAATACAATTATGCAAGTTTTAATGTATTTTCATATCAGAGTAAATGCGACCTAAACAAGTGCAACTGGAACATTAACTTATTATTTTTATGCAACTGCAGAAGACATTAAGAACTACATATAAAGAAAAAAATTAGGTTTAATGCTCCTCCGATTAAAAGCAGGAGCCACTACATTTTATTCCGGAATCGGAGGAAAAAAAAAGATTCCAAGAAAGTTCCACTTTATTTTTTTGAATAATTAAAACTACCTAGAAGAGTAGATCACTGTAGAGTTAATGGATAAAGATTTCTATGAAGGTCTGCATAGAACATTTGTAGCATAACATTTATATTGAAATTCAAAGTCCAAGAAATGGCTATATAGATAAATATAGTAAATATTGTTGCGAAATGCCCAGTTGCGGTAAGGTAACTTTCCCGCACAGCGGAGTTGGGGTTACCAGAAAGTGGCAGGAAAAGGCAGGGTAGCCAGATGGCTCGAAATCGTCCATTTGGAGACAAAATTGGGGATATGTCATAGACGGAGCGGAAACATTCTAGAACGCATTCTTAGCGGTTTTCGGTTTTCCGGAGAATATTCTCGAAGATTCTCGTTAAAGCTACATATACTGTGCCTGTACGCAAAGTAGGAGTAGCTTCAGTAGTGGTAGAGTAGTATCTTGAGTTCAGTAATAGTGTGTTGAGTTCAGAGATTAGCTTGAGAGCGATTGAACTAGTCTGAAGCTGTACTTTAGTGCTTTGTCGTGAAGCTGTCTTTATCGTTATAGCCTGAACGCTGTGTTGCTGATTGTTTCAGAGTGTTTATCGCAGTTTTTCAACGATTGTAAAAGTATCTTTGAAATTGTCCTGCGTAATACTGGCGAATAAATTGTGTTTTGAGTCTTTGTTATCATCAATTACTCCAAATCCACGAACACCCGTAGAACGCAACGACATAGAAAATAAGTAAATCTGTACCTCTTGGATGGGACAAAATATTCTTTTACAATAGGGCTCAATATTATGTTAAATTTTATACAGATTATATATATATATATATAATAAAAATGCAAAATCTTTGTTTATTGTTATAATTATTCGAAGTTTAAATTATTGTGAAAAATGTATGTATGATTAAATTATATCTTTAATTTACAAAGCCTTTGGAGACTTAAATTTAATTTGGTTATTTTTCTCAGTCTTAAAAATAGCAGCATGCTTATAATGAACTCTGAATTGCGTTATTTCAAAATTAAGTCTTATCATGTGATTCTTATACAAGTTCGTGACGCATGTACCAAAGCAAAAAACTTTCGGCCAAAAATAATATTTAAATTTGAAAAGCTAAACTTTAGTCAACGAATAGATTTAAATAGAACCATAACTTCCACTATTCTTAATGAGCTAGGATATAGTCCGAGCTGTTCTTTCTTTTCAGTTGTAAGCTGCATATGAAATTGTTTGGCATCGCGTTGGTCTTTTTCTTTTGAAACAGAACTGCAATGGTATTTAGGGTGGAGTAGACAAAATTTTCTTTTAAAAATTAAAAAGAGATAACGCTTTCCACGGATGTGAACTCATACCGCAGCGGAAACTTCACCTTGATAAACTTTTTCAAGCTCATATTAGATGCTTCTATAGAAGGCATTTCCTGTTTCATTCCATTGAAATCTTTCCCATTTGATAGTTTGGCTTTTTCCTAGATGTTATTTAGAGTACACTTATTAAAATGAAACGAGTTAATCGTATAAGATCAGATCTATTTTATCACTCTCGTTCCTATCTACACAGTCCAGTCACATTAATGTGACCACCACGTACTTTCCATGTCAGAGTTAAATAACCAATCACAGAAGGCAGGTGGCAGCACAGTGCAGTTGAGCGTATATAAAGGGTGTGTGAGGGCTTCGGAAAACATTTCAATCGTTGGCGTTATGCAGAAACGAAGCGATTTATCCGACTTCCAAAAGGGCATGATCATTGGCTTTCGGGCCAAGGGTGGAAGCATTTCCGAAACGGCTGAGTTTGTGAACTGTTCGCATGCCGCCGTGGTAAAAGTGTACCGTGCATGGCAAAATGGGACTGTCCAAAATCAGTGACGTGGCAAATGTGGTGCACCACGGGCCATAGATGACAGAGGCGAACGACGGTTGCGGAGATGCGTTCGGGCAGATAGACGGGCTACCGTTGAGCAACTGACCACCAAAATGAACCAAGGGGCTACCAAAAGTGTCTCCCAAAGTACTATTCAGCGAACATTGCTGCGTCTGGGCCTCCGAAGCAGACGCCTGGTTCGTGCACCTATGCTGACTGCTGTTCATCGACGGCGAAGGCTAGAATTTGCACGCCAGTACAGCAGCTGGACGTCCACTGAGTGGCGACAGGTTGCGTTTTCGGATGAATCGCGTTTTATGCTCCATCGGACAGATGGACGTTGGCGTATAAGGCGTGAAACCTCTGAAAGGAACCACCCTGCAACCATTGCCGGAACGGTCCAAGCTGGAGGCGGGAGCATTATGGTCTGGGGAATGTTTTCCTGGCATTCTCTAGGTTCACTGATCATTGTGGAAGGCACAATGGATCAATACAAGTACGCATCTGTCCTTGCGGACCATGTTCACCCCTACATGCGCATTGTTTTTCCTCAGGATGATGGCATCTTCCAGCAGGACAATGCGAGGTGCCATACAGCTGCCAGTGTACGTGCGTGGTTCGAAGAGCACCAGGATGAGTTTACCGTCCTCCCCTGGCCAGCAAACTCACCTGACTTAAACCCAATCGAGCATCTGTGGGACCATCTCGATCGAGTTGTTCGCGCCATGGATCCTCAACCGCGTAATCTAGCGCAGCTGGCCACGGCATTAGAGTCGGCATGGCTCAACATCCCAGAGAACACCTTCAGGGACCTATGTGACTCTCTTCCTGCACGTCTCGCAGCAGTCCGCTCTGCGAAAGGTGGTTATTCTGGCTTTTGACAGATGGTCACATTAATGTGACTGGACTGTGTAAATTACAATGCATAGCATTTTAGGCAGGAAAGAAGATAATCGGTTAGTTTAACAGTTCGTTTCTCGATTAGCGCCGGTTATGTGTATCAACCACTAAATACTTTCCACTGGCTAACGCTTGTTATATCCAACATCCACAAATCTGCAAAAAAGACAACTAGTTGATTCAGAAGGTTGTGATGAAAATGAGTCATATAAAAACACAGCGCATCGAGAAAAGCGATTAAGTGTACTGATGGCTATCTGAAGAAACTGGTGTTGTTAACGTACAAAATACCAACCCGTCAAATTCATTACTGATGTACTTTATGGCTAGTCTCTTTGCCGTGAAAGGTTTAAACCTCGTAACGATTTTCGGTAACAGCTACGATATTAAATACCTACTTATGTTGTTAGAGATTATTAAATGCCATGATATGGAAACCATATAAAATGAAGTATGGATGAATACTTCTTCTTAAAACTTTGCTACAAAGACAAATCATAGTAAATATTTGAAAATTCTTTTCATAAGATTTCTTGGTGTTGCCACCATACAAAAGCACTTTAAATTAGGAAAGTAATAACTAAATCCTTGGCCTTTCAGCGATATATTGTACAAATGGCATTCCGTTAAGAATGCCATTTTTACAATCATCGCTGAAATTCTGTTAATAATGCTTTTATTAATTTATCTTGTTCAAATTTTCAATCGTTAATAAAATACTTTTTATTCATCCATTCAAGTTCAAATACATTTTTTAGACTTGTAGTGGATGATATTTGATATTAATACAGTTTTTTCACATATAAAGAAAATTTTAATTGTTAATTAATTTTTTGTTTATATTTTTAAAATTTTTCTTTGTTGACCTAAGTAGGAATTGACTTCAGAAAACTTTTTTATATTACTTGTTTTATTAAAAACAAGAAAATAAATGATTATTTCAGGGAAGCATTTATGTAAGTTTACGAAAAAAATATAACAGCAGTGGGATACAGATTTTTATTTATACAGGTGTAGACAAACATAAGATTGGTTTGAATACGACAGTTAAACAATCACCCCACAGGAAGCAATGGAAACTAAAGGTATATTTCCTTCTTCGCTGCAGGTTTTATTTTGTCACAACTTTTCTGCTGATGATAGACTTGAGCGCTATTATTGACATAACTATAAGCCTGAAATGATTAAATTATTGGACCAAAATTTACCTTCCTCTTCCCTCGGCTAGTCGCAAAACATTACGTTTTCATCAACGAATTTTGTTAATCAAAGTTTCATTAAGTTCACATGAATTATGCAGTAAATAAAAAACAAATTCGAAATTTAAAATTTGGACTTTGAGCTGCATATGTTCTGGTGATGGATTACATAATTTAGTAGCTTTAGGTACTTACTGCCTTTTCCCACAATGCACAGAATAACATATTCTTCATTATTTAGTAAAAGTAAACATTTTACTCAGTTTATGTGTTAATAATAATCTTAAATATGTTCTGAATTTTAAATTCTGCTATTGATTTTTAGATTCTATACATTTGCAAAGTTGCGGGGTATGAAAACTCAGCTAACAGCTTCATGTAAAGACTAGGTTTCCACTGATTTCTATATATCCTTTACTCTACTGAATGTAGAAATCTATCGCAAAAGGGAAACAAATACATACTGCATACGAAAAGTGTCTGAGATGTAACAAAGCAGTTTTGTTCTTTATTTAATGACAAATAATACTATTATTTAACTACAATAATTACAGTTTTAACGTTTTCGCGGAGCGAATTTTAGGGAATTTTTAAGATTTCACAGATGACAGATTTTTCAACGGATGTTCAATAAATCTGCGAATTTAGAAATTTTTACCACTACTTTTAAATTCCTGTTGTTATTTCTATTTAAAATTATTTCTATTTATTTTATGCTATTTTCCTTTAGACTCTAAGATTATTATAGTTTTGAATAACCAGTTATTTTACGATTTAGATTTTTTACTGCCACTTGTGCTTCAGTTTCCCTACCAAAATGTAAATTAGTTTGGGAGTATTTAAGGTGAGATTTTCGAATTGTAAGACAGAGCATGTTTCAGCCTCTCCAGGTCACGTTACTAGGTTTCTGCTAGTTCAGTAAAGATTGAGAATGCAATTTTTACTTCGGCTTTGCATTATTGTTGCCGGCGTTTAAATTGTTACGCCAATGAGAAGTTTGAGCCAACTTCGCGTTAAATTATTTGTATAGCTTTTGACTACTAGATTTAGTTTTACATTTGAATTTACTGTTAATTTAACTTTCTCAATCGTCTCAAGTGGTTGACTGATTTGTAAGCACTAATCGTGCATTTATGTCCCGGTTCACATTTAATAAAGAAGTTTGTTAAACCTCCTTAAAGCTTCGCAGTTCTTCTCAGACGAAGTGGTTATTCGCTCTAAGTCTTTGAGGAGTTTTGATTTAGTTTATGCTAGCCAAGTCTAAACTCTATAAGACTTTTAGCAAAAATACACTGAAAAACAGTTTTGTTGCTGAATCCGAACTAGAGGTATGAAGCACACTATGTTTTGTTGAATCTCCGGAAAATGAGAAAATATCATTTCCTTTAGCTGCTGTCTACTGACCTTTCTGTAGCGACTAACAAATTCCATATCGAGGGCTTTTCGTTTAGGGAGGAAAAAAGCCTACTTTTATGAAAAATGTATGTTTATATATAATATATTCAAACATCTTCAAATTGAATGGTAATCTTTATCTAAATAACGGTCTTGAGTATGCTTCGAGAATTTGATTGATCTGTTAAATGTTAATTTGAAAAAAAGAAAAAAAGAAAGTATAATGTGATGGTTATTTATTTAAGTGTTGGTACTTTATGAAGAGGTAACGTAACTATCTAAACTCTAACTAAAAAATATCTTCTCCGTAGAACTAGAGAAATGGAATCATCTACCAATAGACCTATATATGTGAAATTTATTCATACTTTTCCACCCGAAAAAAAGCTGTTTTCATATGTTGGATATGCATCATGGAGCAAGCATAAAACCTCTTTTGAGATAGTAAAGCTAGGAATCAGCTGAGACATTTAACTAAAATGATTGAAGTGTTCCTGCAATCTGTTGAGAAATTGCGAACTGAAGTACTTTAGACCTTCCAGGGAAGAAAGAGACCTTTGAAGCTTTAATGAATTAAGTACTGGAATTTATCTGAGCAGAATTATTCTGAATGATTAACACAGACTCTACATTAGGTCAAGGGGTTGAAAAAAGCAATTCTGGGGGAAAAAGCAGCAGTAATAGAAACTGAAAACTTGTGATAGAAACTAAAGAGAAATTTTAAAAATTCTGATCCATCGAAACTACAGAGATACTACAGCAAAATTTACAGTACTAGTGTAAGGTTTTAGTTAATCTAACAAAGTTTTATTTTAATTTAAATCTTTCTATCTCTTCTCATGTTTCAACTTCCCGTCAGAAGAAGCGCGAGTTTTCAGCTTATGCTAATTTTGAAGTAGAGCCAAGTTATATTTAAGCAAGTGGTAGAAACCTCTCAGTGTGAGAGAGCTTTTAGTCTCAGATCACGGTCATTCTATTCGACGTTCGCCTGACCAGCTAGCAGTTAAATTCTAAGCCATAGTGCTTGCTACGCTTATTGAAATAGATCCAAGTGCGCTAGTATTAGTAATTCTTGCTACGCGCCATTTAGTTAGAGGCCAACTCCGCGTATAGCTCTATGAGCAAAGATTAATTTAATTTCTCTTTAGCTTTAGTTTTAAATTTACGTGATTGTTCATTTTAGACCAAAGTGCGGTCTTTACTTTCTGTATCCCTCCCGAGTTGGAAAGTGGTTGTAAATAATATTGATTTAATAAAAGAGGATTTTAAATCCCTTTTCAAGTGCAGTTATTCTCCAATTCAAGCACAGTATCCTACACCAGAACATAGCTGCATTCAGCTCCCTGTTCCAGTTCAGGACTTATAAGGTATTTCTCCCGCCTTCTTCGCATGCCTTCGTGGTGTAGTGGTCTGCATGCTCGACGCGTAACCGAGAGGTCCGTGGTTCGATTCCCGGCAAAGGCGTTGCTTATTTTTCACCTCTCCTGCTTCGAAATAACCTAATATCTCTACAGACTTAGAGACTTTTCAACTGTGTCACGAAGATGTTTGCCAAGAATATGCACAGAATACTCAATCCTGACACTAGAATTACGGCAGTGGGAATCAATTAAGATGACAATGTTCAATGATTCAAGGTTTAAAGAAAACGTTTTCAAAGAAACGTTGGAAAATTATACTTGTTACCCAAAATGTACTGTTACGAATTTCGTATTTGGTTAGACATTTTTAGTAGAATTTATAATTAAAATTGTTTTATTTCCCCGTGCAACGCAGCGCATGATAAATTTTAAGAGAAAGGTACGTACGCTAGAAAAGTAAAAATAAAAATAAGATAAAAAATTTGGAATCTTAATCTGAAAGCTTTCAGATTTCACATTACGCTCAAATGGGCGTTTTTTTTAACGTTTTGTGGGTTATCTTTATTTATTAAATATCATATTCTGCACTTAAACCATAAAATTCAGTTCAAGAGCAATATCGCAAAATCGTTTTAAAATGAGCATACCCTTAGAATTCCCGGCTCACATTCTCGCGCGCTGCAGATAAAAATGTGTGTGTGTGTTTGTTTCTTTTCTTTTTTTCCCCGTAGAGTGTTGCCATTGCTCACTTTGAAGTCGTTGAGTTTGTTAATCAAAAAATTCGCTAAAGTTTTACAAAATATGAAATAGATAATGAAGCAAATTACAAATTCCAAAACTGGACTTCCAGATGTCCATATTCGGATGGAATCGGATATTATTAATAAGTTGATGGCTCTAGATACCATTGTTTTATCACAATGCGAGGAACATATATACATTTATGCGGATTATTCATTATTTAATTTCCTTCAATATAATACAGGGTTCTAATATTTTCTGTCATCAATTTGGAAAGTGAACCGACATTTATAGTGAACCAACGCAAAATTCCAAGACAAAATTAACAGTCCTTCAGGCAAATTGCCCATTTAGACTAACAAGAGCACATCCATTCAACAATGAGTAAAAGTTTATGTCTGCAATTGATATTTAATTTGAATAAATGTTATTGACTCTTAGGTTAGCTATAACCGTAATTATACTCTTTTTGCTTTCCAGAAATTGCTAGAATTATCTCACGCAGCCGTTTTAAAAAGCTATAAAAGCCGTAGCGAAACATCTCAGCTCAGTTGTTTTAGTGAGCTGTTGTTGTTTACTTAGTTGCTGTTATTTTGTTAATCGGATTAGCTTTGTCTGCGCTTTGGATTGCGCTCTGTTTAGCGTTTTAGTAGTTTAAAATATAGCTACAGATTATATTGCGTGATATTAGGATACTGTACGAATATCTTTTTTGAGGAAAATCTAGCACTTTGTTATATTTTTTGTGATAAGAATAAATTTTATTAACTTTTTATCGGATTTGTGCATTCAAGCTACTACGAACCGCCTTCCGCGGTCGAGGCAGCTCTTTCATCAATTCTTAGTAGATATGTATATCAAAGTAGAGAGCGAATGCCTTCGTTACATTTCTTTAAGCCAGACACAACTAAGAGTTGCAAATTACATTCACCTACAAGATGCAATTAGCACAGATGGTAATATTAGCCCCAACGACATAGGCAAGATGGTTATTCTTCCTTCCACGTTTGCGAACAGTCCCCGCTATCTGCATGAATACACACAAGACACTTTCGCCTACGTACGCACTTACGGTACGCTGAACTATTTGCAACTCTTACCTGCAGTCCTTCATGAAAAGAAATAACAGAAGGGCTTATACTCGGACAAAGAGCCACTGATCGGCATGACATAGTTGCCCGCGTGTTTCGTTTAAAAGTTCAAAAGATCATTAATGTACTCGTAATTACAAAAGGAAAAGTATTTGGAAACGTCCAATGCCACATGTACTCCATTGAATGGCAGAAACGAGAACTGCCACATGTGCACATTCTTATTTGGTTAAAACAAAAGCTGCGATCCAACCAAATAGACAACATTATAAGCGCCGAAATTCCGGATCCAGAACTTGATAAGAATTTGCACGAGATCATAATAAAAAACATGATGGAGCTCGCAATCCAGCATCACCTTGCATGAAAAATGGCAAATGTGCGAAAAAGTTCCCCGGGGAGCTACTAAAGGAAACAGTGAACAATGATAAGGGTTACCCTTTATACAGACTAAGAGCACCCGAAGGTGGTGATAGAAGAGTTACGACTCAAACTGACAGTGGGGTAATCAAGACTTTTGATAACAGCTGGGTCGTGCCATATTCACCCGTTCTATGCAAATTATTTAATGCTCACATTAATGTTGAAGCCTGCAACTCTGTTCGTGCGATTAAATATATTTGTAAATATGTCAATAAAGGGAGCGACCAGGCGATCTTCAATCTGCCTAAGGAAGGTGTGTTGCAGCCTCTGAATGAAATATAAATCTATAAAGCAGGGCGATATGTCAGTAGTAATGAGGCAGCTTGGCAGCTCCTTGGTTTTCCATTACATGAAAGATATCAGACGATTTAGAAAATGGATAGCGTGTTTTTTTTAATGAGAATAATTTTCAATAAAGAATTTTATCTTCTTTTAAAACCATACTGACCGCTTTTTTCCAGCTTTGTCAGATAGATACTTTTGCGAAAAGATTATTATATTCCGAAGTTACCCGTTATTATACATGGAACAATTAAAAAAAGGAATGGAAACGTCGCGTTGAAGGTACGCCTGTTGAAAACTGGCCAGGGGTTAAATCATCGGACGCTCTTGGTCGTGTCTACACCGTCCATGTAACAAATTTTGAATGTTTTTGTCTACGCATTTTATTGCATCATGTTCGAGGTCCAACTAGCTTTAAAGACCTTAAAATTGTTAATAGTCTAAATGTCGAACTTATAGAGAAACATGGGAAGTTCAGGGTTTGTTAGAGAATGATAAGCATTGTAACGAAAGTATGGAAGAAGCTGTACAATGTCGATCGCCAGATAAAATCGGGGAACTTTACGCAACCGTTATATCATCTTGCCGCCTTTCTAATCTTCAAACTTTATGGGATAAGTACAAAAGGGACATGATGGAAGACATTTTATGGCGACTGCAGCGAGTACATGCACATATGACGTTTAATGAGCTTATCTAAAACGAAGCACTGATCATAATTGAAAACAACTTTTTGACAATGATGAGGAAGATGTTTCACCATTTTGGAATGCTTAGTCTATGATAATCAGGCGAAAATTACTTTAATGGTGAAATTGCTCGAGAATTAGACTACAATTTCATTGCATTGCAGCAGCAAGTAGCAGAATCGGTCCCTCAGTTTCTTCCAGAGCAATATCACGTGTTCCATCGAGTCTTACGTAAAAGATAATCCGGGAATGTTGCACTTTTCTTTCTCGACGCTCCTGGAGGAACCGGGAAAACGTTTTTGCTAAATTTGTTATTAATGTTCGTCAGAAAAGACCAGAAAATAGCGGTTGCTGTGGCTTCTTCTGCTATAGCTGCTACACTATTGAACGGCAGCCGTACTGCACATTCCGTTTTAAAATTACCATTGAATCTTGAGCAGGAAGATTCGCCCATCTGCAATTTTAGTAAAAATAGCTCTCGAAGTAGGACTCTACTACAATGTAAGCGTTTAGTGTGGGATGAAAGTACGATAAACCAAACTCTTCAGGATTTGCGAGACAGTACAGATACTATGGGAGGAATGGTAGTTTTATTGGCAGGTGATTTCCGACAAACTCTGCCGGTAATCCAGAGAGGAACACCTACAGATGAAATCAAAGCCTGTCTCAAATCATCAAGTTTATGTGCGAAAGTTGAAAAATTCAGTCTTAAACCAAATATGAGAATGCATCTTGGTAATGACGTAGATTCAGGGAATTACTCAAAGACACTATTGAAAGTTGGCGATGGATGTTTGGAAACAGATGCTGAAGGTTGTATTTTACTTTCAAAAGAATTTTGCAATTTGGTAAAAAACGATGTGGAGCTTATTGCTAAAGTTTACCCGCACTTGCAAGAAAATTTAAATAGTGATTACTGGTTATGTGCAAGAGCAATTCTAGCGCCGACAAATGAAATCGTAAACAAAATCAACATTGACATTTTGAAAGAGGTGCAGGGAGAAATAAAAGAGTATTTGTCAATAGATGCAATCATAGATACAGAACAAAGCACTTCATATCCTACTGAGTTTTAAATTCACTAGAGCTATCAGGTGTACCCTCACATAAACTCCAAGTGAAACTAAATGTACCGGTTATGTGTATGCAAAATATAGATTCCCCTCGACTATGTAATGGAACGAGACTTCGGATCACACAATTAGGGCAGAATATAATTGGTGCCACTATTTTAACAGGTGTAGGAAAAGGGGAAAGTGTTATCATACCTCGAATCTCAATAATTCCCACTGACCTACCATTTCACTTTAAAAGACTGCAGTTTCCAATCCAACTTAGTCTTGCTGTTACTATTAACAAAGCTCAAGGGCAAACATTACAGGTAGCAGGGGTGCATTTGGAAAAGTGATACTTTTCCCATGGTCAGCTATATGTAAGCCTGTTCACGTGTATCCAAAGCCAGGAATTTATATGTATTAGCGCCGATTGGAAAAATACATAATATAGTATACAGAAGCATCCTAGAATAATACTCGTACTCTTCTGAAAAAGCATTAATGTTTTTAACGTTTTGTTAATACTTTAAACTTTTTAAAAACTTGGTAATGAAAATTATTTATTTTTGTAGCAAGATATCTTAATAAAGCATGTTTTTCAGTTTTTTAAATTATATTTTATTTTAGAATTTTTTAGTAAAACAACAACAACAACAACAACAAAATTAAGATAAGATTGCAATGTTTGATAGATCCAAATCGGATTTTAAAAATTATACAGAAGCGTCTTAGCGACATCAATATCGATTTCTTATCTTAATGAAGAAGGGCAGTATTTACTGAAATTTTACGCGGAGTGTATTTTTAACTTAAAAATTAAGTAATAGTAACTAAACTTTTATCCTGATTCTCCTGGTCAGGCAATAAGGAAAAAAAATCAGATTATTTTCTTTTCTTTTCAATAGTCTTTGAAACTTATTTAAGAACATCAACGCGAGCGAAGCCGTGGGTAAAAGATAAGTTATAATTCAAAAGTTTTTTTGAAAAATTAATAAAAGTTATTTAAAAATATAAATTTCAAAAATAAATCATAAAAATTGGGCGAATTTTATTTGGAATGAACGTAAATTTCGAAATGTGAAAGGAAGAATCAAATAAGTTTAATTAAAAATATGAGAAATTAATAAATATATACCGAATTCAATTAACATTGAGGAACTGAAATTTTGAGAGCTAATTTTTTAACAACTACTCGTGAGATTTTTACAGAATTTGGCAGTTTGGCATAATTTGAGTCGCAGAATTGAAATATGGAAAAAAAATTGGCATGTCATTTCAAAAAAGTTCGATATTGTGTCAAAATATCTAAATTAGAACAATGCTATATATAAACATAATACATAGCCTAAGTCGCGCTTTTGAGACTTGAAACACCCAAGTTGAATTTCGTCAATCGGCCCAGTAGAACGGGAGATATAGAACTGTCTTTTTTTTTCGGGGGGGGAGAGGCGCAGTATATCTTTTCTGTAAACTTTTTTGCCTTATTGTTTTCATGTCAGGTGAACTGATATCTGGAGTACGATTACAGCCTGAAGTCACTCTCATCAGAAAGTAGCAAAATGCATTGTCCCATTGCTGCATTGTCTGATTTTGGTGGATTTATAGCACTACGAACACTTTCTATGGTGCTCTTTGGATAACTCTGTGCAAACTTTTTATTTTTCAAACGTAATAGCCCTAGGCAATTCAAATGTTGAGCCAAAATGTGACAGGATATTTTCTTTCTTATGCTGCAATAAAGACGACTGCATGTTGGCTGGTCATGTAGCTGTTACCTCTAAATGTGAAATTATATGCAGTCGGTGAAGGAAGAATGGTGGAAGGGTGATCTCTTCCAGTGGGTCTGTAATATATTCAATTGTATAAAATGCTGCTAAAGCCTGCAGAAAACACTTACTGACTCTGCTTTAACTTTCGTATCTGTGAAGCTTTTATTTCCCGTAATGCTTTCCCATGAAAAATCATCGAGATGATGACTGGAACATCATGAAAGTATGATGTTTATAAATTTACTCTTTTCAGAATTCCTGATAATTTTCGTGTCACGTTCTTTCGAGTAATTAAGTAACAGACAATTATCAGAAATCTGCACGGTTACCGGCGATACGTATTTACGTATGCTAATCGCAACAAGCTGTTTCTCTGGATTCGGCGATGTTAACTTTGCATAATGATATTCATTCTTAAATTTTAGATGCATGAGTACAAAGCAGCCATTTCAAGTGGCATAGGGTCTATCATTTGACGAGGACACCTCTTTTCTTTGTTATTATTGCAGCACTGTGATTGTAGATTATTCGTTCATTTAAAAATTAGGGATTGGCAGTCGACGCAGAAACCAGTAAGAATGCTGTCGAATAGATATCGCCTCAGATCCGAATGAAGCTATTTTCATGTATTAAGCAGAAGGCAGCGTTTAATGCATCAAACAATATTTGGCTAATAGTTTACTCACTTAATATTTGGGTAATGGTTTAATTTACTTCAAATAACAAACAAAAAATTATAAAAGTTATTGCATAATTAAAACACACATACAAAACATATATTATCATTTCAATCTCTTAACAATATTTATTGCCATTTGTTGCTTGATTAAGCTTAGCGTTCTCAGCAGCTTTCCCTTAAGTTGCTGTTGTATAGACCATTGCTTGGATAATTACAATACTATCCTTAACGTTACACATTCGTAGTAAAACAAAGTGTTTGCTCAAGAAAACTGCAAATTTCCATCAAGATTTCATTTGGTTGCGAATCAGAACACAGTCTAAAGCCTATGTAACAGGCATGCATTCTCGGACCTAATTTATAAAGGAAAATGTTCGAATGAGAAGGATAACAATATGCATATATCTCTACTAAGATATACTACAATCCAGAATTAACTGCTTTTATGTCAAATTATTTTAATTTTGCTACTACAGTAGTTAAATTTAAAAAAAGCTATTTGAATTCTGGTTGCAAGTGTGTGTCGTGAGATAATTTTTGGTGGTCTTGTTTTTAGAATAGTGACTAATATTTTCCTATTAGTGTCAATACCCCTCGATTGAGCTCCTATGTGTTTCCGTCATCGTACTAGTTAGTAAGACTAGTGTTATTTAGTATCAATTAAACACTGAAGACGGGGAAAAGAGCTGCTAAGTTTTGGTACATTTTCTTTAGTTTTCTTTTTACCATTTATAACATGATAAAGTCGTCCACTTAAAATTTGAAAAGGAAAATGTCCAATCCTATTTTTCTATCTCTTTTAAAAGGTGTCATCTCCATTTCTGAGAAATTTGAGCCTGCGCCTGGAAGGAAGTGAAAGACGCTTTTTTTATCAAGCATTTTCTTCCATTCTCAAATCGTTAGATTCTGTTCTTAAAAAGTTTCTTTTAAAAAGGCCACCAAACAACGTTAAATGATGTCTGTTCAGCTAAATCGAAAATACTTTAAAATTCAAAATATAAAGGGAACAAACGAAAGTTGTTCATATAACCAAGTACGATCAAGACCATTTCGATTACCGGAAATATTTTGCATAAAAAGCAGGTGAAGTTTCAAAGAAAATAGGAATCGAATTTACTCCATCTAACGGAACTCATCCGAGTTCAGTCTATTAACCCATGAACGCCGAACTTAAAAGTGTTGATAGCAATAAATTAAATAAATGGAAATTTCAAATTTACCAGGATTGCTTTCTGGATGTCAAGCAACTCATATTATAATATGAATGAATGTGGTCTATTTTTCAACATGTTTCCTGGCCAGGTTTATATCAATAAAAGCGAAAAATGCCATGGAATGGAAAATCTATTGAAATAAGCTTAACAGTTTTGTAAGGAAGAAACATAAAACATTTTTCCGTATTAGTAATAAATAGCAGGGAAAAGAAAGAAATAAAAAGAAAAGAAAAAAAGGGTGCTTCAAAATTGTCATAACTTTACAATAGCAAAAAGCAAGAGGAGTGGATGGCAATAGAATTTTATGAGAAATGTTCTAACTGAAATGAATTTTTTCAAAGGAAAAAGAAGCACGGAAAAATTCTACTGTTTGTGGATCAGTGTGCAGCATATTAAACAAATGTCAATAATTTCCAAAACGTGGATGTCATTTTCTTGCCAATATACACTGGTGTGCAAAAATTAAGGACGAGACGGTTTTTTCAATATAACTTTGTACAAAAGCTTTCTAAATCAACGCATTTAATACCATAAGATTCCCAATACGTAAGGATATGAGTAATGTAAGCAACACTTACTAAGAAATCAGAGGGATAAAAAGAAGGTTTATTGAAAAAGTAGCATGGAGCGCAATGCGACTGAAGGCCGATACATCCCTGTGATGGGTGCCCAGCAAGAAACATCCGGTCTTTAATAGGGGATATGATCTCCCCTGACTGCTTGGCAGATTTCACATCATTTGTGCATGCTGGATATGTGGTTGTTAATGAGCTGTTGAGACAATCCTGCTCGTTCCTCTTATAGCACCAATCGCAGTTTCGGAATCGTTACTGGCGATAAGTTACGTGCTGCCACGGGTCTCCCTAGTAAGTTCCGTACATGCTTGACGGGATTTAGATCCAGAGACCTTGCCGACCAATCCATGTGTTCAATATCTTCACTCTCCAACAGCTCTTCGACAGTAACTGTGCGATGAGGTGGAGCGTTGTCGTCCATGAAGAGGAACTGAGGACCCATAGCCCTTGTGAAAAGACGCATGTAAGGAAGAAGAACCTCGTTACAATAGCAGTCCCAGGTGACGAACCTCCTTGGGAGATATGAAGGTCGGTCCGGCTACCAAGCATTATGTCTGCTCGAACGAGAACTCCGCGACCTCCAAAACAGTCCCTTTTGATGATGTTGAAGGGGTTATTGCGTGTTCCCCGCTCTGTCCAGATGTGTATGTGTCTAGAATCGCAACTCAGACTAAATCTGCTCTCATCTGTAAAGAGTACTCGTCCCCATTCATTGTCTCTCCAATTCCGGTGTTCCCGGCACCACAGAGAACGCTTTCTCCGATGGGCAGGCGTTAGAGGTACGCACCGCACAGGGCGTCGTGCAAACAGACCACCACCGTGCAGTCTTCTGGCCACGGTAAAACGCGATATCGGTCGTCCAGTCGCCTGTGTCGTGTGTTTAGCGGTTTCTCCCGCTGTCTGCCGCCTGTTTTTTCTGGCCTGTAAGGCAATATACCGGTCATCTGCGGTTGTGGTTCCTCGTGGACGACCAAACCCCCGGATAGCTACTAAACCCCCGGATAGCTGTTCCTGTAGTTTGAAATTGTCTCCAAAGTCGTGAAACGATGCTGTGAGCAATTCCGAACTCTGCAGCCACACTTGTCACACTGCGGCCTTCCTCCAACTTCCCAATGATTCGACCTCGGGTAAAAGCATCCAGATGTCGTCTAACAGATTGATTATTCGCCATTTCTCGCTGAGGCAGCAACTCGGTGTGATTTTAACTGCTATACGGCGTGCAATCTCTTTGCCAGAAATACTGATCTTACACCGACAGCATGCTTTATACTACTCAGACACTCCCCCATTACGTCTACCTGCATATCTGCGCATGTGCTACCGTACATCACCTTACTTAATCTCCTGATTGATCTTTCTGTCCGCTCTGCCTCTTCGTTCAGCTGATATGCTAATTTTTCGACTTCGTCCTTAATTTTTCCACTCCAGTGTACTTCCCTGTTAAAATCTGAATCAAAGAAATCATCAGCATGTTTAAATGGTATTTTCGCAAACGATTCGTGAACTGGTTGTGAAAATAACAGAAGCTTATGAAAAGATACTCATACTATAAATTTTATAATGACAACAAGAAAATCGATTGCGTCTAAAGTAATACTGCTTTAACAAAGCAGCATTTTCTAATGGTGGTTAGCCGAAGAATCTGACATTAAACGTTGAAGAAAAGGACTGGAAAATGTTGCAAGGTGTAATGAATTCCAGTTCAAAATTTAACGATCTTGTAAACGTGGATAATGGAATTACGACGTACGCAATTTTATCTATAGATGATAATGTAAAAAAGGAAATGAAAATTTGGATCAAAGATGAAGAAACAAAAACTTTTCTCACTTAGCAAGGTGCTGGAAACGGTTTGAAATTTTTTCGCTATTACGAAACCAGTCATGAAAATTTTTCTAAAGAAATTTGTATTCGTACTTTGTTTCTTTAATTTTGAAATAATGTAATATTTTAATGCCCGGCGGGATGTTCCGTACTTGTAACTTTATCGTTTGGCTGACGGAGCACTTTCCCATTGCATTTTTGTTGTTGTGCATTTCTTATGTTAATCTGTTAAATCTGGCAACCGGAAAGTAATGCTTAGTCTCTGGTAATTGGCAACTGGTATATTCCACTACGCAGCAGAAGAGCGCTACGCTAAACTTCGCACGCTACCTACACACTGGGGTGATCCACGGTTAGATTCGTGCACTAACCTAGTGCTTTGAATTAGAAAGTAAAGAGCATTTATGTTACAAAAATATACTTTTATTTACAGAGCAAACGCGCAGCATCATGCTTAACGAAAAACTCATTCTCTTCTAACATAATTTCTTCTACACTCAGGTTGCGCATGCGCATTGACAATTACCAAAAAGGCTTGGCAGATACTGCCATCTGTTGGATAAACTATTTGCTACATATTCCTCCCACCTGAATTTACTGGGAGGTAAATTCACACATTTGTTAAACATAACATATGCATAATAGTAGAGTATATAATATTTCCGAACGAATACTTGAGATTACAATACTGAAATGTAAAACTATGCCTACCAAGATGTTCTATCTAAATTGAAATACAAACTACTTTGACAGGCAGCATGCCATAATTTTCTAGACATGCTAAACCTAGAAAAATAAAAACAAATCAAATTATTACAAAGTATTCAAACAAATACAAAACATTTCACAAACGTATCACTGGTTTTACAGTTCTACCACTGCTGATAGTCATAGGAATATTTTCAGTCATATCCTTTTGGACTGGATTATCCAGTTCAAGTCTGTACAGTCTTTGTACTGGTCTTAGAAACTCAGAAGTCTCTGTTTTTATGAGAGCAAGTCTTATTTGTCCATCACGACCAGGTATCAGCTTTATGACACGCGCCAGGTTCCAAAAGGCTCGTTTCTTGTTGTTATCTTCCAGTAGAACAATTTCACCTACCTGGAGAGGTTTAGCTGTAGAGTTTTTAATGGACTGTTGACGCAACTGTCCTAAGTATTCCACACGAAATCTTGCTCTGAGTTGTTCTCTCACCCGTTGTAGATACTTAGCTCGTTTACTCAGTTTTTCCTTATCCACTAAATCGATATCAGGCACTCCTGATCTCGAAATCTCCCGCAGAAACATCTCCGGAGTTAATGGGGATGAATCTTCAATGTCTTCAGACACGTAGGTAAGCGGCCTAGTATTGATTACTCTCTCACAGTCACACAGTACTGTAAGCAATTCCTCATAATCCAGGACAGCACGACCTAGAACTTTTCTCAGAATCTGTTTCACCATTTGAACTAAACGCTCCCACCAACCGCCCCACCAGGGTGCGGAGGGAGGAATAAATTTCCACTGAATTCTTTGCTCAGCGGCCTTTGAAGACAGACTCTCCCAATCAAGTGTATGTAGAAGGCTCTCCGCTCCTTTAAAATTACTGCCATTGTCTGAGTATATTGTAGATGGTCTTCCGCGACGAGAAATGAAACGTCTCAATGACTGGAAAAAAGCTTCAGTTGTCAAGGATGTTACTGACTCCAGATGAATGGCCCTATAGACCGCACATGTGTAAAGGACAATATAAGCTTTTCGACCATCTTTAAGGTAGAGAGGTCCTGCCAGGTCGACCCCCACAATCTCAAAAATATTTGCATCACGTACTCTATCTTTCGGCAAAATTCCTGGAGTTACGTCACAACTTTTGGATTTAAATCTTTGACATTTCACACATTTTCTAATGCAGTTTCGTACTGTCTTACGAGCCTTGAGGATCCAATACTTTTCTCGCAAATGAGACATCACCATAGAAGTACCAGCATGCAGCAGCTCATTATGTGCATTCATTATCAGTAATTTTACTACTGCATGATCAGATGGCAAAATGACGGGAAACTTAAAGTCATCAGTATCGTCGCGATAAGAAATGTTGGTTTTAGCTCTTATCAAACCATCACGATCAACTATAGGTCTGAGGTCTTTAATTCTATCATCGTTCACACCCTTAAATGATTCTCTTTGAATCACTAACATAAGAGTTATCTCAGCTCTTTCAATTTCCGAAACTGACAAATTTTTGGAGGTTTCGTTTGTAATTCTTCGTAATTTAAAGTAAAACCTAAGAATCCAACCTAACATGCGTACAATTTTCTTTATAGATGAAAAGTACCTGTAATACCAATTGTCAGGTTTAGAATCTTTGTTAAGAGTTGTCAATACTGATTTACGCCTTTCTGAATTTATGATCTCTTCGTCCGGCAAATCGGTGCCTTTTGACCATGACGATTCTGGTTCTAACAGCCATGATGGGCCCTCCCACCATTTCGACAGCAAAAACTGTTTAACTGAACAGCCTCTAGAAGGGAGATCGGCGGCATTCAGCCCCGAAGGGACGTAATGCCAATCTTCTATTTTTGAAAGTGTTCTGATTTCTTGGACACGATTCCAAACGAAAGTTCCCCATCGTACGTCTCGCTGGATCCAGCACAAAGCAGTTGTTGAATCAGTCCAGAAGAATGTTCTTAAATTTGGCATGTTCAAGTCTGCAAAGACCACACGTCCCAAGCGTGCTCCGATTAAGCAGGATAATAATTCCAAACGAGGGATGGATGTATTCTTTAAAGGTGCAACTCTAGTGCGTGCTTGCACAAAACTTAGGTAAACCTTGCTTTCGGTCTTCACTCTTAAGAAAATACAGGTAGCATAGGCATGCTTGCTGGCATCGCTGAAAATATGACGACTCACATCTTCGTTAACCGATCTGTCAATATTAAGCCATCTAGGAATTTTGACATCAGACAGCAGTTCCAGTTCTTTTACCCATTTCATGGACTTCTTTTCCAAATGTTCAGGCAATTTTTGATCCCAATTTAATCGTAATTTCCAGCACTCTTGCAACATCAACTTTGGGAACAGGGTAACGGGAGAAAGGAAGCCTACTGGGTCAAATAACTTATGTGCAGAAGAAAGGAGTGTTCGTTTACTCGCGATAATCTCCTCTTTCTTTAGTGACTCAATTTTACAGGAAAGAGTATCATCCTTCAAATCCCAGTTTAACCCTAAAACGCAAACGGGTGTATCTAATTTAGAGTCGGGAATTATTTCGGATTCACAATTCGACTGCCATCCTCTAAGATTAAACTTTGCCAGTGACAATAACATTCTCGATTCTAGTACAAATCTATTCAATTCGTCAACATTCTTAAAACTAGTAAGGCAATTATCAACATAGAAAGACTCCTTCAAAATATTGGCTGTAGCTGCAAACTGATCTGGGGCACAATTTAAATGATAGTTCAACGTAGCAGCTAACAAAAACGGACTACAATTAAGCCCAAAAACCACTCGACAATGTCTATAAATTTTCATATTCTGTCCTTCTGCACCTTTCCACAAGAAACGTACATAATTTCTATCCTTCTCTCTTATACCAATCTGCAAGAAGGCTTTCTCAATGTCTGAAATTACTGCAATAGGATATTTCCGAAAACGATTCAACAATGTTGGAATTATTTCTATTAGGTTGGGACCTTTCTCAAGACAGTCATTTAAGGAAAGTTCTCCTTTGGCGTGTGCTGAAGCATCAAAAACCGGCCTTACTCGCGTAGTTTCGCTAGATTCCTTAAAAACGGGCCTATGAGGCAAATAGTGCTCTCTACCTACTTCGCCTTCTGTTACGTTTTCAATAATTCGTTCCTTCAACCAAGTATCAAATACTTCCTGATAAACTTTAATTTGGTCCGAATCTAACAATTTCCTTCGCGTATTAGACAGGCGTTTTTCTGCCAATGTTTTATTACTAGACAATCGAGCGGGGTCCAGTACCCAAGGTAATGCAGTTTCATATCTCCCATCTGAATCCAAATTCAAATTTTCCTCAAAATACTGCATGGTCTCCTCATGAATTTCAGCTTTCTTTTTAGACTCAGCTGGGTCATTTATACCAATAATGTCTAACTTCCACAAGTTTTCTGCTGATCTTTCGTTTAGGAATAAAGAAACACATGCAAGAGAATCATTTATACCTGAAGATTCCTTCGCTGGAATTTTACCCATTAAAACCCATCCCAAACGTGTTTCCATCGCAACGGGACCACTTTGTAAACATTTAATATTTCCGGTGAATAATTTTCCAGCAATATCAGAACCTATCAACAATTTAATGTCACTTTCGTTTTCGTGAGTATTACCCTCTATGTCTGACACCTGAACATTTAATTTACGAAGTTCTTTCAACCAAGGACCTTTAGGTATTTTCTTTACATCAGAACAGATAACGGATTCACTTAAACAATGCACACCACATACATATTTATTATCGAGGCTACTCAAATGAACTATATATTTAGAATGCAATTTTTCTTTTGTTTCTACACCTCCGAATAACTTATGAATTAATTTCACTTCACCAACACTATTACATTTCAAGGAGTCTATAATATCTTTCGTTAAATAACTCCTCTCACAACCCGTGTCTATAATCCCTCTCACTGTCCTTTCCCTGGTGCCATTTTTTACTCTTACGATTAATGTTTGTAATAACACATCAGAGTTTTCAGATCTGCTAGCCAAAACATTGACCTCGTTTTTCGCCACGGGCTCCATTTGTTTAGTCTCTTTCAATTGAGAAGGTACTTGTTGACACATTACTGCTAAATGCCTTTTCTGGCAGATTAAACACTTAACCTTAGACTTACAGTTACGAGAAATGTGATTTTTTTTCAAACATAATAAACACGCACCCTTCTTAAATATTAAATCTTTTTTATCCTGATATGTAAGCGTGCTAGCTTTAAAACATTTTTCTGTTAAATGTGGTTTATCACAAAATAAACAAGATTCCTCAACCTTCTTAATAGGAGCATTTCCTTTAAATTTGTCTCCTGTATACAAATCATTACAAGTAGGAATATTAGATTCATCATTAATGCAACTTTTAGATTTACTACTTTTATCAAAACAAAAACGCGCTAATTTAATTCTCTCTTCAGATATCACTTCATTTTTCAAAAACAGAAGAATAGATTCAAGATCGCCCTTACCTTGTTGTGACGAGCTCTCCCGTTCCCTCTCCCACACGCGTAAGATGTCGGGGGGCAAGCAAGATTCAACTAACGGAAAAATAACACTAGCGTATTTATCCTCCGTCACGCCGAGAGATTCCAGAGCTCGCAGTTTTGTTTCCAAACTATCGTACAACGATGATACCGTAAAGTCTCTTTTGGTAGCACTATTATTTATCAACACCAGATTTAATAAATCGCGAACGTACACTTGTATAAGAATATCTTCACGTCCAAAACGGTTCTTTAAATGTTCGATGACTTTCGGATAATTTTCTTTAGTTGTCGGGAAACTCTGCACTATTTCTCGCGCTTTCGATTTGGCAGCAGTAGCCTGTATCAGATACACAAATTTCAAATGATCATCTAGAACTGGATCTTCGTGTATCTTACTAAAAGTATTCCAGAAATTCAACCATTGTCGTGGATCACCTGTAAATTCAATCAAATTTATTTTCGGAAGCTTCAAATTCGTTGCCGTAGCTCTTGGATCAACTGTTCTGGTTTCGTTTACAGATGTATGAGTCAGCGAATTTTTCTCTATTTTCATAGCGATTTGCTTCACTTTCATCCTGGCTGCTATTAATTTCTCCTTGTAAGTCTCACAGGAGTCAAATTCTTTAGTATATTCTTCTTGCGAGACTTCTTTCGATTTCGATAGGAGATCCAATATT
>KK112305.1:0-15237 GCA_000611955.2 Stegodyphus mimosarum
GAGATAGAAAAGATTTAAATTAAAATAAACTTGGTTAGTTTAACTAAAACCTTACAAAGTGGAATAAATTATACAGAAATTCTACCACTGCCTCCTTGACTAAATTACTTTTTCCTTCCATTCTTCAGAGGCTGAATAATAAACACTTTTTCTGCAATTTTGAAATTACTAAATTTCGAACTGGACATGGTAATTTCAAATCACAGCTGAAGAGATTTAGGTTATCTAGTACAGATTTGTGTTCCTGCTGTTTCGGGGAAGGGCAAAATGTTGAACATTTGTTGTTAACGGAAGCTCACGGAAAGACGAAAAGAACTCATTTCTAGGCTAAACTCTGTGAATATTACATTTCCTCCCTCTCTCCACGTATTTGTCCAAGATAAAATGCTTTCTCTTTCTCCTGTAAATTTACCTCTTACGTATCTTCTCTGAATTCGTAAGTTTATTTTATTTTGTGTTGTGCTGTTGTATTTGTTTGTGTTTTTACTTACCTCTGTAAGTCTTGTGCAATAAAATATGGTGCGCATGGATTTTAAAATTATCAATTAAAAAAACATTGAATCAGTTTTAGCCGTAACTGCTCGCATAAGGTGAGTGCCTGTGCCAAAATTTCTAGACGTGCTTTGTCTTGCAAATTTCAAATTTAGTACTCTGTTGCAGTTATTCCTGCAAACTGCAGAATTAAATATAAGTTAGTATACAGGTACATTAAACGAGTTTTAAAAGCGTAGTCTGATTGTCGCCAGAGATGAACGTTTTAATGCAGTTAGATTCCGCATAGCTCTGCAATGAAATTCAACTATCTGAATGTTGCAATATAACTCCACCTTTATATATTTTTTCCATATTTTGCTTAACTACAAAATATGCATAATTTGCTTTCATTACAAAATATGTATTTATCTATTATGGAATAATGAGATAGTGAAACGATTCATTTAAAACAAAATACTGTGGTATTTTATCCTCAGTTTCGGTTAAGGGAAGTTTTATTACATTTGCTCACAGGGAAATAGGGAAAACTTTTATTATCTTTTATCGATGTAGCTTTCTAGATAACTTGTATAGATACTTAGAGCATAGTTATTACACAGAAAAAAACAATATTTAGCTTAATCCGATTTGAAGCAGAGACTTCCGAGGCTTTCTGGGATTTAAATTAATGTTGAAGAAATATTATAAATCCGATTTGAAGCAGAGACTTCCGAGGCATTGTGAGATTTAAATTCATGTTGAAACAAGCAATATCACATTCATAGAATTTTCAAAGGTAAAAATGTTATAATTTAGAAATTATTGAAGACAGACGTTCAAATATAACCGATGAAGCTTGCAGTCGTGTCAAGTAGATACGTTATAGATACATATTAGAAGCATATTGGAATGATGAAAATAGCAAATTTCAGATTTAATATTTCCTTTTCATTTGCGTTTGACTATTTTTTTATCCTATATATACGTAAGATAAAATAATATATAAATCAAAACACTGACTTTAATCTGCAATAGTCACTCAATTCTTCATTTTAATTTAGATACTTCCCCTCTCCATAACTTTCATAAACGCTGATGACGCATATAATTTGTAAACTGAAATTCAAATAATAACTTTCATCTTGAAATACATAACATTTTGCTTCTGTTTCTCTTACTCGGCGGTTTGCTGCTTCGTTTCTCTTCAAAATCATAATTTTAATAATGTAATGGTACTGACATAGATTTTAAGGAACATATCAGCTTATTGCAGCCAAATTATTTCTCGAAAATTCTGTATCAACTTTAAATAAAAGGCGTGTTTTAATCCAGTCATACTACAAGCCTTATCATTCGATTATGTTTGTGTATCACGAAAACTCTTCTGCGTATTATACATACAAACATACATATATGCATATATAATTCTTAAATACACACACACATATATATATATATATATGTGTGATGTTTTAATACATAGAAGGAATCCGTTACTTTTTGGTTAATTTTGAGGTCGTCAATTATTCTTAAAGCAGCTATCGTATTTTGTTATATCTTACATATATATTGTTGCGTGCGTACGGGTTCGTTATGGATTAAATGCACAAGTCGTTAAAAAGTTAAAAAATAAAACAAAATGCTGAAATATTTCTTCAGCGATATTCGTACTAATATCACAATATCTCAATTGTTAAACAACACTCACTTAAAAAACAGATAAACTAAATCTATCTCACAGCGAAATCGCTACAATCAATAACAGCATTAAGTAAACAAAACAGCAGTTCGCTTAAAACAGCTACAACTACAACTGAGATGAGGTTTTTCAATTCAGCTTTTATAAGGTTTTTAATTATTTACTAGAACATTCTGGTAAAATCTCGAGTTTTCTCAATTTTTGTGGATGGCCACAGCAATTACGAGATATTCATTTATTAAATAATAAATGCACGCTGTCTTTTATTTTTACTTTTCCGACGTAGCTTTCACTTCAAAAATCGTATGCGTTGCACGGGAAAATAAAGCAATTTTAATTACAATTCTAAATAAATAGCTAAACAAATATGAAATCCGTAAAAATATATATCATAGTTTTCTTTTACTTTAAAGCTAACTTATAATATTTCAGAAACAGTGCGGACTTGCATACCAGTATCCACAAAGAAACGAAATTGGTATTCCTTCTTGGAAAGAAAGATATATAATATAGCCTCTTAAACACATTATTATTACTGCAACTACGAAGGCAAACAAATTTACTGAGGTTTGATTATTTACGACGGACAATAACTTCTTCGATCTGTTTCAAAATCTAATGAATTTTGCGTAGAAGATAAATATCTAGAAAACTTTATACGAAGGCAAAAAACACAGTTATTATTTTGTTTGGAAGTTTGATGAGACTTCTGTAGAGTAAAACAAAGTGCTCGTGTAGAAGAAGGGGTAACTTAGGATAACAAACCTAGCGAAGAAACTGGATTCATTTCGAGTAACCAAAACATGTAACAAATCAATAGAATTTACAGTAAATACGATTCTCGGAAGACCGCATTTGTTCGTAGCAATCGTGTAAAAAAAAAGTTTAAAAATATAAATTTATATAGCTTACTAATTAAACACGCCAAAGAAATCTAAGATTCATATTTAATTTGCCGATACTGCAGTAATATCTAGAACAACAAATTAAACTAAAGGCGATGCTGGCGCAATTTAACAATAGCCGAATAGCGTGATGACAACTGAGCACTTATTCAATATATATTTCTGAGAAAAGCAGTTTAAAGTTCCCGAGAAAATTTAGACCTTATCTTAATAATCACTAAATGAAACGTAAAAAATATTTTCTTCTAAGGTGTGGCGTGTTCAGTTATAAGTATGCTTGTAAATAAAATTGATTTCAGCCAGTTTTACGTCGATAAGTTATATTCATTAAAGCATTTATGAAACCTGACTGACAATTCATACATTTATCACATCAGGTGTTTCTCATCCAAATGCAAAGGTTTTAAAATTCTTTATAATGAAATATAATTAATTAATTATTTATAATGAAATATAATTAATTAATTATTTATAATGAAATATAATTAATTAATTATTTATAATGATAGACTGACACATAGCTATCTGCTAAAAGCTGACAATGAGCCCCTGTGCTCAAAATGTGGTGTATGTTTAACGGTCCGTCACGTTTTAATTGAATGTCCATCTTTTAATAGTATCCGTCAAAAATATTTTAACAGCTGTGACTTACCTCTCGACCATTTAATTGGAAGAGAGGTCAATCGTAACTTATTTTACTATTTAAAAGACATTGGTGTTTATCACCTCATCTAAACTGATTTTAATTTTGTATGTTAGTTTCAACACTTGTGATTTTAGCTGATTTTATATGACCTCATCCCCTGGATTTTGTACATTCCTTTATCTACTTGTTTAATTCATAGCTATTTTAATTTCACTGTCTTTTGTATCACTTTATGTCCCATTACCTTGTGTTTGGCGCATTATAACCATCCCTGGTTTTGCGCCAAAAAAATTTCACTCACCACCACCACCACCACCATAACAAATCATAGTTGCCTTCTTTCTCGCTTTTTATTCACCTGGAAGATTCCCCTAGCAATAATTATATTAGACGCAGTTAGTATGTAATAAAAGCAGACATAAATACAGTATAAGTTCCCATAATAGATATAATTAATATACTTTGTTTATTTGGCATTTTCTTTCTTGAATGAGACGCCAATCTGTAGAGTTATTAGGTTATTTTGAAGCAGGAGGCATGAAAAATGTGCAATGCCCTCGCCGAGACTCGAAGCTGAACCTCTCAAAACGCGGCGAGTGTGTTACCGTTACACCACTAAGGCATGCTAGAAGGAGAAAGAAAATACCTTATACACTCTTTTGCAAAAAAAATCGAAGCACCATGAAGGAAGTGGTTGTTTTTGATGAAAGTGACTATGTATATAGCTCATACACAGATAACAAAATGATTAAAAAATCAAGCACCTGTTCACGGCTGCAAATAGTACCTCTTCACGGTTCACAATCACCCACTGAGTGTTCATATTAATAGTTGGTCGAACCGCCCCTGGCGGCAACGCATGTTTGAATTCGTCGAGGCAAGGAGTGGTAGAGGTTCCTCATGTCATCCTTCGACACATTCTGCCAGGCATTAATCAGTTGTAGCTCTAGATCTGCGATATTTTGTGGTGCCCGAATCTGGCGGCCTACCATGTCCCAGACATGCTCGATTGATGAAAGGCCTGGTGACCTTGCTGGCCAAGGAAGGGTATCAACCGCACGGAGAAAATCCAGAGATATGCGAACGGTATGTGGCCTGGCATTATCTTGCTGGAAAATGGCCCTAGGATGGCGTGCCATGAAGGGTAATGCAACCGGCCGCAGGATGGTATCAACATATTGTTGAGCTATTAAAGATGTACGGAGGGTGACTAAAGATGATCTGTTGTTATAAGAAATAGCGCCCCACACCACCACACCAGGCTGTAAAACAAAGGCTGATTGGGACCGCTGGCCCCGTCCTCTCCAGACACGAACACGGTGGTCATCTGCTTCAAGAGTGAAGCGGGATTAATCTCTGAACACTATACGATGCCAGTCTGATGGCAGCCATGATGATCGTCTGCGATACCACTCCAGACGACTTCGCCGATGTTGTGGGCTCAAAGGCAAACGTCTTAAAGGCCTCTGTGAGCGTAAACCCGCCTCAGACAAGCGCCGTGAGATGGTGGACGCTACCACGGGAAGTATAGACGTGGCTGTAATGCGTTGAATAGTCGACAATGACATCGTTGGGACGGTTCGGGCCTGACGAACAATCATCCTATCTTGCCTCACATTTGCGCTTCTTGGCGTTCAGAGCCTTCATTTCGTCGGCAATTTCCTTGTAGCAACCATTGCTGCCAACATCTTTGCACAGCAGTGTCTGTAGGCTGCAGGTGGCGGCCTATTGCTCGGTATGAGCACACAGCTTCCCGCAACCCTACAATGCAATCACGTTCGAAGTCGTTTAGTTGTCTGCAAGGTCTTCGATATCGTCGTAATTGCATCATTAGTTGCTTCTTTACGGAATTACAATGCCAGCAACACAAAAAGATAAATTTTCCGCCTCTGTTACTGGTTTTATACTTTGCGAACTGCGCGGTATGATCGCAATCCCTGTTCATTTGTCTTGAAACTTTGATCATTTGCATGTTCGATCCAGATGTTTCTCCATACCAAATTTCGTCACGATCGGAAAAGTCCTTCTTCGTGCTTAAGATTTTTTTGCAAAAGAGTGCATACACCCCTTTTTAAAGAGCGACTGGGGATTCAGAGGACCCAATCGCCAAATCATGGTGGTGATGAATTATTGTCCACCACCTTTTAGTTCGGACGTCAATGTAGAGTCATTAGGTTATTTTGAAGCAGGAGACGTGAAAAATGTACAATGCCCTCACCGAGATTCGAACCTGGATCTCTCGAATAAGCGCCGAGTGTGCTACCGTTATTCCACGAAGGCATGCTGGAAAGAGGGAAAGAATACCTTATAAATCTTATGATTTGCAATGCTTAGAAAATTCTAGGAACAAACTAGGAAACTTAGTTTACTGTGCAATTCAATAGACTGTTAGAAAAACAAAGCGCCAATGGGAAGTCTTATCGAAATGGATCAAATCTATATCTGAATGAATCAAAGCCGACATATTACCTGATAATTTACCTTACATAAATGGCCAAATCGAAATAATAAAATATTTTCGATTCTCATTTCATTAACAAGAACATCTGCACATTATATTATGTATATTATGTGAACATTATTTTCTGCCTATGTTTCAATAAGGCTACACTGGAGCTCTGGAAAGAAATTTTAGTGGGTTTTTACAGGTCTCAGGCTCAAGGAGCACCTACTTACGATGTCAAAATTTCATAATGCATGACAACTGATTAGATAGAGTAAGATTATTCTAAGTAAGAAACAACAATGAAGGATATCTGGCTAACTCTCAGTTTTGATCTAGAATTCTTTGATGATGAAATCCAGAGGTCTGGAGTCCCCTGTATGGATATGGATATGGTGAAGTGTGGTGGAAACCCACTGTTTAACCATGTCAAAGTGGTTTTGTCAAGCAGCACTATATATCCAGATAATTACGCTCCACAGGCCCCACAAGCTGCCTCACCAGGCGTTGCTTGTTATACGTTGTATTTGGTGTGTTACACACCGCGGACTCTCTCCCTTCTGCTGGGTATTAGATCTCTCTGCCGCTTGACTGTTTATTGTCAGATCTGGAAAGAGATAATTACATTTTTACATGGATGCTTTCACAGCTAGTGCTACTCGCACTTACAACCTATGGAGGACAGCTCTAGTTCTGTTTGCGTTTCACTCTGTTGACGTTAGACGCGATGTCTGAGGTTACATTCTACAATTTTGTGTGAGATTATTAGGTTCTCATATCTATTCTTGTGTTAGAGTACACATCTCTCCTTGTGCAAGAGTTTTAGAATTTGATAAGTCGGAAGGTTCTCATTACATTTCCATTGTTAAGAGTCTCATTACTAGCTATATTGCTTAATTGTAATAGCTACATGTAGTTTCTCTTACAGTAAATGTTGTGGCACTTTTGGAAATGCGACCGTATTTCAGTTTCACTTCTTGCTCAATCTTCATTACACTATTTTATGCTGTATTGCATAGCTCAATGCCTCTTGTGGACAGGAAGTTCACATCGTTAATGTTTTCCTTTCTGAGATATTTGTTCTTGATAGCATACCTTATATAACGATCTATTTCACTTTCTGAATTCGGAACATTTAAATAATACTCAGTTGTGAGGGAGCATTTGAATAAGTAGTGTTCGGAGTTGCATCTTTTTCCACATGCACATTGACCTGATGTAGCTACGTTCCTTGCATATAAAAGTACGTGGGGAAATGACCATGTCCCGATATGAACCACATTATTTCTCTTATTATTGAACTGGGCTCAGCGGCTACTTTTTGGAACAGTTAATAGTTTCTCCTCCCTTGTTCGACGCTGTCCCACCAGTTCTACCATTCAGCTTCAGATTCAATTGTTATGAGGTTTCTGAGGTGAGAGCTAGGCTATAGCACTGAAAAGTTTTGTACATGTTGAACCCTAGCTGCTTCTTTGGCTAGGATTATCGAAAACGGCCTGTAAAGAAAAACTATAAAACAAATTAATAAACAGATGATTTTGTTTTCACTAGATGGCGCGCGTTGAAATGTTATGACTTTTTTTGTTATTAATTTTTGGCAACGAAAATGAGAGGACAGTTGAACGGACGAGATGTGAGATGTTGGATGTAATTTCGATTTAGTGTGCTTCTGTATATCTTAACGTTGAAATATTCGAAATTAAAAGTTTTTTTCTTTCTTGAGATGTAGATTTCCTAGAACTTCAAAATTATCTTTAGGCAAGCTCATCCGGGTACGATTTTTAGAAGGAAGAAAGGTAATTGAAACCTTTTTCCTTACTTTTAGAAGTTAGAAATTGAAAACTAAGAAGTTAACGTTCTTAAAATTTAATAAGGATGCCAGTCTCTTCGGTGCTTTTTGTACCCGCATGTGCTTTCAGCCAAGTGACAAAGAAATGTTGATTTTGTGATACTGAAGCCCCTTCTGTAATCTCTTGGATTAATTTTGACCTGTGTTGCTTGTTCGCGAAGGTGTGCATCGCTGAACGAAAAGGGCTTGCGGATCAATTGAATTTATATCTTCTAAAGATACTACACTAACAAGAAAGTCTGGCATAACATATAACACAAAGCTGAATCTGAAGACATAGTAACCGCGCAGAGAATATCGTCAAGAATGAGACATGGGCAAGACAGAGTAATAAAGTTTTATTTACTACAATAATTTCGTATTTAATGAATGTTAAATTCAAATATCAGGCAGCAATGTAATTTATAGGAGAAATAATGTAGAACTGAAATCTTGAACTCAAAAGTTATAGATCAGACGAATCGTAAATTACCTCGAACTTAAATTCAAAACCTTAAATGCCTAATAATAATAATAATAACAATAACGATAATAATAATAAAAGGCTTATCCAAAATTTGCCCTTTTTTGTCAAAACACAATTTGAAACACACATTTAATGGAAAACAAATTTAAAGACACATATTTTAAAAACAAACCTATGCTTATTAAAAAGAAACACATTTAGTAACTGAATTACATAATTAACACGCTTGAATCTTGCAATTAATTTTCTCAAATATTTAAGTAGCTTTCCAAATGATTTACTTTGTTCTAGAAACTTTTTTAATCAAAATTAGGACAGAGGGGCAGGGAGAGATAATTGCTATAAACATGGAACGCTAAATGATCTCTATAAAAATTTAAAATCAAGAAGTTTTTATTTTAAGTGTGTAGAGACATTAGGTTATTTCGTAGCAAGAGACATGAAAAATTAGCAGCGCCTTCGCCGGAAATCGAACCGCTGACCTCTGAAATACCAGCTCAGTGTGCTGACCATTACACCACGAAGGCATGCGAAGAAAGAGGGAGAAATACCTTATACACTCCCCTTTTTAAAGGGCGACTAGGGTTTTAGGGGACCTAGTCGCCGAATCCTGCGTGTGGAGAGTCATCATCCACAACCCTTTTAGTTCGGGCGCCAGTGTAGAGACATTAGGTTATTTCGCAGCAAGAGACATGAAAAATTAGCAGCGCCTTCGCCGGGAATCGAACCACGGACCTCTGAAATACCGGCTCAGTGTGCTGACCATTACACCACGAAGGCATGCGAAGAAAGAGGGAGAAATACCTTATAAGTGTTCATAAGAACCCTAATCAATGATAACTTTTAGAGCAATCTAAAAAAGCATAAATCTTTAGTGGAATATTTTTATTAAGAAAATTAGTATTTGAACTCACTAGGACTAGCCTTCTTCGTTTCTTATTAACTATGCTTGATGTGTACATAGTTTTCCTTCGGCAGAGAAATAAAAATCGCTTTCCCTTAAATTCAATAACGGTTTTAGACAACAAAACTAATCCTTCCAGTGTTTTGAGTTAAAACGTTTAAGGATATTTAAGGATAGAGTTCGAAAACTTCGAATAATGGAATGAAGCGCTAAGTCATGGTCGGGGTTTAAAGCCAATGCAACCGCTGCGACAGCACCAAACAGTAAGAAAAGTCCTGAGTCACAAAATTTAGGGATGGAAAAAATTCACAATTTAGAAGAGGCACTAGGCAACAGAGTCCAGGGGCGTAAAAATTTTTAGAATTTAGGGAGGCACCGGGCAGTGGAATTTAATGCCACAAAAAATATTGTAAAGTTATTAAATTTTTTTGGATCAGGAGATGTGAAAAATGTGCTCTGCCCTCGCCGGAACTCGGACCTGGACCTCTCGAATACACGCAGAGTGTGCTACCGTTACACAACGATGGCATGCTGGAAGGAGGAAGGAAACACCTTATAAATTATTTGCATTTCCTTTCGTTAACGCGCAGCCTGCAATATGCAATTTTAGCGGTTAAATATTTTACAGAATTCATTTTTAATTCCTTTTTTATTTAGATACATTTCTATGAAGAATGAAATGCGTTATGAGTTGTGAGATCGACTTAAAATCCCAAAACTCAGCTAAATATGACTTAACATATATACTAACTACAAGGGGAGCAGTGCAGTTATGAGCTTTTATGAAGTTTACTGAAACTAAGCTTATATGGTTTACGTTAATTAACCCTTTATATTATTACTTTACTTGTACTGTCAACTTTACTTTCGTTAACTGTCACCAGAATGTAAATTAACTTCACGTATATAAGAACAGACTTCTTGAAAGTTAAAGAGACAGCTTTGACAGCAACACTGACCTTCCTGGTATTTCGTGATATTCACACGGAACCAAAATTTAGTTTATTTAGTAAGTGAGTGGTTCTGTGTAAGGTAGCGACATATACTTATTTGCCAAGATTTTGTCATTTTTATTTTTAACCTATTGTTATTTCTTTAAATAGATAGTTTCTGATGTAATAAATAAAAGTATATTAAGAACGTAATTTATACTTTTTAACTGAAGGTACACGGGGTATATATGTATATGAAAACAGACTCGCAGTATTCTGGGAACATTTTAATAAGGATAACTTCACTTTGAAAGGTTATGAAGATGACTGTAGTTGGATATTGTTTCGTAAACTAATATTCTCATTGTACAAAATACACTCCATTAAAAACTAGAATGCAAATGAATTGAAGTCATGCTGCTTAGCAGCTAAGACAACTAAAGCATATGTTTTGTAGCTTACCTAGGGTTTTGGTTTCTGACGAATGGGCTGACTGCATGGAAATTTGAACTTTTTTCGTGACTAACGTAAAACACGAGCCTATTTCGTTTATAACATTTTCAACGAAGACATTCTGGTAGCGCAGAGAGCCCTTGCATGCTTTGCCACAATCAACTAACACAACGAAATTAACTGCGATGATGCATGTATTTAAAATAATGGTTTTAAAATTTATTGATATTAAAATAATCCAATGCATAATCATGGCAAAAATCACTAGCTTGTATGATCAATGTAAGCATCAGTGAGCGAAGAGAGACAACAAGGAGTAAGCGATTAAGTGGCGGATTTCATCTTCGGGAATATGCAGTTTTCAGTGTCCATGATATCAGATCATTGATTACTGCTTTCTGGATTAACAAGGGATGCAAGACATTGCCTGATTTTATCCCATACATCATCGGCAGGCTACAAAGCTAATGAAATTGATGAGTATTTACGATCAGTTTGTTTCAGACACTGTAAGGAGAGAAAATACAGTTTATAATACAATTTGAACGTAACTTTCCACAATCGAACTATTAACAGTAGCAACTAATTAAATTTATTTTCTTAATTAATGGCTCCAGGTTTCATGATGTCTGGATTGGTCAACATCGCTCCAGGATATATGATGAACTACTTCTGACCCTGTCCTACCGCCTGGGACTTATCGGGACATCCGTCACTTAAGATGCAAGTGTTATCCGGCTCACCAGAAAATCTTTGCCTCATTGCAGATGCTTTCGGATGTTGCGATAAAATCGGAATACTAGTCAAAGAAAGACAAACATCCAAGCTCTCTTCGTATAGTCGACGTTCCAGAATGATAGTTGACACATAGATAGATACGAATAGAAATGATGTTAAGAAATTGAGAGCCGCTCGATTACTGCAGTTTCGCCTCGTTTAACATTCATCGGATACGATGATCTATTTTAGTGGTTCCCATAGATGCTGTTGCCTAGTGCCTGATAGCCTAGTGTCACAAGGTCCCCTGAGCGTCCCTCTGAGGAGTTCTGTGGTAGATTAAAATTAATTTGGAGGTGCGTAGACAATATCGGGGGGTCCCCGAATGGTTTAATACAAAAGAAAATTACTGTGACCCATTTTTATTATTATTAAAAATAAATATCAGTAAATAAATTTGTTGCCATTTTTACTTCCTGAGTAAAATATAACAAGTTGTGTCATTTTTTTTACAGATAACAGTATGAGCTTAGGAAAAAAAACGCAGACAGTATAGGTTGAATATTTCAAATATAGCTTTATTCCATTATCTGGATATAGTACTTTACTACGTGCCTTCTGTTCAATAAAACTTTGTTAAATGAATCACTGGAGCTTACGAACATTAAAACAAAAGTTCAGAGAGACGAAAAAAGATAAAGGATACGATATGGAGGGATAAAGATATGAATAATGATAAAGGATAAAGATATGGACGATAAAAGTCCAGAGAGACAAAAAAAGATAAAGATTCAACTTTTTTTTAAACAGTTAAAGAAAAATATTTGAAAACACCGTCATTGCGAGAACATCTGACGAGTTGATGATGGACTGCGCGTTTCTTGTAACATTTCTTTACTTACTGCAAAGTCAGAAAGAGCACTCTACTAGTGTAAATGAGATGTAAATGAGATAATACGCACCATGCTGCATAAACCTTTCGATATTATAAGAAGAATTTCACTGAGTAATAATATATTACTGAGGAGGATTAAAAAATGATTCAGTGCATAGAAAATTCTTTATATGACTTCTGAAAAACATCTGAATTCCATATTCAGCGTGACTAGTGAATTTTGCGAGGAAACGAAGCTTTTACTTTTAGCTTATGTGCGATTTCTATAAGAAGAAAATAAATTCACAAGAATTGTTATTTGTCATATGTTTGCAAACTGATACGAAAGATGAAACAATACTTAATGAATTAAAACGATTTCTGGATGTAAAAGCTATACTCTTGAGTAATAGCCTCTCAATTGTTACTGATTGTGTTCAAACAATGGAAGGACGACACCAAAGCTTTTTCTAGCATACTTAAGCTATATCGAATATATTAATTTGTACATTGGGTCATTCATCGAGAAAATTTAGTCGCCAGAAATCTTACTGAACACTTGCACAGCTCAGTAGATTATGTCATTAAAGCAGTTAATAAAATCAAAAGGAATGCCTTAAATAAGAGAAAATTTATTCAACTTCGTTTGGAAAATGAAGATCATAACCTTTTTACTACTTAACACGAGAGTTCTTTGGTTACTCAAAAAAGTATGTTTGGATCGATTTTATGGGCACTTTGATTCAGTGCTTGATTTCTTGGAAATTAAAGATAATGACCTGCGGCTGAATTTAATTATTTCAAAAAATGGCAAAGCTTATATGACCAATTTATTTGCCAAATTTATCAAAACCAGTTTAAAGCCACAAATTGATCAATTAAATATAATCCATTCGAAAAGTAGGCTATAACATCTGAGTTTATTGGAAAACATCTTCTACACAAACAAAACTTGGGGACATAAGAATGTTTTCAGTTTCCAAATCTTTCAAAATTGTAAAAACGGGATGAAGTTTTGATTACTGTCATCAAGTAACGGTTCTTCATTCTGACTACAGCCAAATATCTGAAGATATTTCAGACTGGGTGTTGGATCCTTTTGCAAGTAGACACACAAACTCGAATGAATCCACATTAATGTAGGAGCAATTTATTGAATTATCCATAAATAAGGAGCTGAAAACATGTTTGAACAAGGACACCATAATTTCTGATTACAAAATCAAATACGAACTTTATATTCTAAGTTATGGGTTACTGTAGCGAAGATATTGACTGCTTTCCCATAAATTTTTAACAGAACGTGGATTTAATGCAGTTATGAACCTCATCATGGGGGAAAAATTATTACTTATGGAGGCTCATGAATGTTACTAAGAAACATAACAGCCAAACATAAATAATCTCATATCGTATCATTCCATCAGGATTACGTATCTCATTGAAATAAAATAATATTTTTTGGTATTTTAAAACAAAAGTGATCATTTTAAGGAAGATAAAAATGTTATTTATATATTATTTTTGCGTCACCATTTACCACTCAAAACATCAAAGTTAAATTTGTAATTTTTCTATTATACAAGTATTTAGAATAATTTCACTCGGAGGTTCATGATCGGGATTTTGCTATAAGAAGGGGTTCATAAGTATAGTCAGTTTGGGAACCACTGATTTATTTGTAACTCTTTATACCTCTTCCTTATCACTTCTACATATTACTCATTCACAATTATTTACATTCTTCCGATGTAGTTCGATATGCTCTTGAACCTGTTCGCTTCATCGTAGCAACATTTATCGTGTGGGCACAGGATAGAACTAAAAACATTAATTTCGTTATGGTCTCGTCGATAACTCTGCATCTTGAATTCCAGTAATCTGAGGACCCTTTCATTCTGAGGGCCCATTTCATTTCAAAATGCAAATAACAAACATTTTGATATCTTACATGCATTTTTAAGACATTAACAATCATCTCTCTTATCTTGATATCTATTGCTAACCCTGTAGAGTCATTAGGTTATTTGGAAGCAGGAGATGTGAAAAATGAGCAATGCCCTCTCCGGGACTCGAACCACGGACCTCTCGAATACGCGTCGAGCGTGCTGACCCCTACACCACGAAGGCATGCGAAGAAGGCGGGAGAAATAGCTTATAACCCTATTGCATTTTAAATTTAAACGCGTTTGCGTTTAAATTTAAAAGTTCCTCCATATGAAAATTACGTAAATAAGTAAAGGTTAATACTTTCCTACTACAAATCACCGCTTGTTCATTATCTCCAGACGAGACAAATTAAACGGAATAGAATGCAATGCACGGACTTTAATATGTGTTGATATTGCCTCAAAAATAATACAATTTGGAAAGCTAATAACAGGCAAAAGCTATTGAAGACTTCGTTTAAAACACAAACCGACATCGTTTTTGGAATTTCAATTATGTTCTTTCCTCAGCGTCGGGCAACAGAATAAAATTATTCGTCTGACAGAACAGCTGGAGATGACTCGCAGAAAACGTTCATACATATTAGAAGTTGAATCAAAATAGCATATACTGATTATGTGCACTCATTCAGAATCATGCAGTCAAACAGGAGGGCTTCAGTTAGTTTCAAAGAATAAAAATAATTTTTTGGGAAAATGGGTTTTGCAGCCAATCGATTTGAAAGGTTCTTTGCAATGACAGTTAAAAACTTTTTTAAAACTTGGGTTTAAGTCTTTGTAAGGTTTATCCTAAGTTTATTAACAGTTATTTTAAGTTTTATATCTTTCCTATCTTATTCTAATTTCAGCTTACAATTTCCTGCCAGAATGTAAATTCAGAAACGCAGTTAATGCAAATGAGAAGGAGTACTATTTAAGTCGTGTCT
>KK112305.1:17103-134628 GCA_000611955.2 Stegodyphus mimosarum
CATAACAAAATACCCCACATATCCCCCCTCCCGATAATAAATGACATTATAAGAAAAATTCGGTCAACTAAATATATGACAACTTTAGATCTGACGTCAGGCTATTTTCAAATTGCAGTAAAACCTGAGGATGTCGAAAAGACAGCGTTTATCACAAAGTCAGGAGTGTATGCCTTTTTGCGAATGCCGTTTGGCTTAAGCGGAGCTCCGGCTACATTTCAAAAAGTTATGGATATTGTTTTAAGGCCAGTTTTGGGAAAAAAGTACTGTAATTTATCTCGATGATGTAACAAACGAAACCCTAGAAGAACACATTAAACATTTAGAAGAAGTGTTTACATTATTACATGAAGCGGGCCTTAAAAATTAATCCTAAAAAGTGCAAATTTGCCGCCAAGGAATTGAGGTACCTCGGCTATAAAATCTCGAAAAACGGAATAGAAACTGACAATTCGAAAATTTTAGCAATCAAAAGTTATCCACTGCCAAATACGGCTAAAACGTTATCGTCCTTCTTGGGGATGTGTTTTTATTATAGAGTATTCATTTAAGATTTTGCTAAAATAGTTGAACTTTTGTTGGTGTTTAAACGAAGAAAGACTACGTTCGTATGGACAGCGGAAGCGAACACGGCGTTTGAAGAATTGAAACACGACTTAACTAATGGCCCTGTTCTTATATTCCCGGAAGGGGATCAAAATTTAGAAATCGCAGCAGACGCATCAGACTAAGCAGTTGGCGCAGTTCTTTCTCAAAATGGGCAACCGATAGATTTTTTTAGCAAGACGCTTAATCAAACTCAGAGAAATTATACTGCAACTGAGCGGGAAACTCTTGCAGTCCTACTATCGGTGCAAAAATTTCGGGTGTTCTTTGGGAGTGCCCCAATAACTGTGTATTCAGATCATGCGGCAGTTGGTCGCCTATACACCGGAAAAAATCTTTCGCCTCGACTCATACGTTGGACACTAAAAGTGCAAGAGTTTAACTTAATTATAAAACACAAGCCGGGGAAAGAAAATGTAGTTGCAGATGCCCTTTCGAGGATTAAGATCGATGAAGACGGAAATACAATGAAATGTACGATGCTATCTGCGAAAATAATTGAATCCCGGGAAACAATAACTGCCGAATTAAAAAGGGACCTAGAATTTAAAGATATTTACGCTTATCTGAATGATCCCGAAAATCTGAACATGTAGACTTAAAGGCTATTCGCAATAGGGCGGCTCATTATGAAATTATCCATAAATTACTCTTTCACACGAAAACAACCAACGATAATCAAGAATTGCGAAGAGTAGTCCCAACGAGTCTACGCTTAAGTATTTTACAAGAGTTCCATGATTCTAAATTAGCAGGCCATCTTGGTGTCAGGAAAACCCTGCAAAGGGTCCGCGAAGCGGTATATTTTTCGCAGTTATACAAAGTTGTGACGGCGTATTGTGAGGTCATGTCACTTGTGTCAATTAATTAATGACGTTAATTACAACCCAGCTGGGTACTTAAATAGCATAAAAACCACTTTCCGAAATGAATTGGTTGGCATTGATTTGCTTGGTCCCTACTCTAGAACAAAGATTAATAAAAATAGGTACTTGTTAACCATTGCGGATCATTTCTCAAAATGGGTGGAAATAATTCCCCTTAAACGGGCTTCAGCAAAAATAGTAGCAGATTCGTTTCTAAATAAATAGATTTTAAAATGCGGAGTCCCAGTAAAAGTAATATCAGATAATGGTAGACAATTCGTAAGTTATTTAGTTGAAAACCTGTGCACAGGCCTTGGCATACGCCATCTAAAAATTGTACTTTATAGACCGCAATCAAATATTGCGGAACGCGTAATTAAAAATATAGTTAAAATTATTCGGGGATATGTTAAGAGCTATCATGATCGTTGGGACAGCTGCGTCAATGAATTAGGCTTTGCCTTGAGAACAGCAAAGCATAACACGACAAAGAAAACCCCCGCAGAACTGTTCCTAGGAAGAAAAATTTAACGCCTCTGGATAAGCTATTTTTCGTTCAACAAAGACAGGAAGAGTTTAAATTGAATGATATTCAGAAAATTATTAATGATGCCATCAAAAATTCAGATGCGGCGAGATCGAAATAACAGTTATACTACAATATAAACAGACGTGAAATAAAATATACCACAGGGCAAAAAGGGCTAAAACTAAAGCACTCCTTGTCATCTGCACCCGAAAATAGGGTAGCCAAATTTGAGCCCAGGTTTGAGGTCCCTTTTATCACAGAGAAGATAAAATTTTCAACGGTTTACTTAAAAGCAGAAAACGGACAACAACCTATCTCGAACATCGATCAAGATTAGGTTAGGTTATTCAATTATGGCAAAGCACACGAGGGCTATCTGCCTAAAGGGATGGATGCCTTCGTGGAGGACTTTCTAAGGGAAACTGGTTCGTATACACGTTACACATGGGGAAAACCACGAAAACGCCCATGCAGCCAGCCCGTTCGCGGGATTCGAACCTCGGACCGAGCTACCAGAGTTCAGCGTCTTTACCGCTCGGCCGCTGGTGGGCTCGAACATCGATCAAATGAAACCCTATTATAGTCGTACGGATTTTCTAATCTTAAAAGGTTTATTGCAAGCTTCTGAAACAGCACCAAAAATATTAATTTCTCCGTCGCCAAACAAGGATCCCCCAGCAACGAAAAGAAAAGCCGCTAACACTGAAGAAACCATAGCGAAACGAAGGCAACTTCAACAAGATCAAAGCTCCGACTGAACGAGGAGTACTAAACAAATAGAAGTTAACCTTCAACGAGAACCAGCTCCTATGAGACAGCGAAGAAGGCTCTTGAAACATAAGCAAAGAAAACGGCAAACTACAGAACGCAAGCCACAAGAAGATGCCAGAAAATATGCCAGCTGGAAGCAAGGATGAAAAGAAAGCAACCTGACGACAGGAGGTCTATTCATTCCCAGGAACCAAGAAGAAAGAAAAGGTTTTTCAAAGATTCAGAAACAAGGTCGGTATGGTACAAGACAAAGAGAAAACTGGAATTCCAAAATCCTCAACCGACAAGAAAAGCTCCCCGTGTCAACGCCCGAGGAATGAAAAGAAAACATCCAGAACCGAATACCAGCCGCCCGAGACGATTGAGAGTCCGAAATTTGGCAACTCCAACATTTCAAGAGTTCTGCGCCAAAAGGATGCAGGAGTATAGAAGCCAAAAAGATAAGTGAAAATTTTCCTTGTTTTCTATTTTGTATTGAAAGTTCGATTTATGTCATGTGTTTAAAGTTGCTAAATGCTGTTTAAAACAAGAAATTGAATTCGCAAGTTTACGAGAATGTATTTGTAACTATCTGTTAAACAGAAAAGAATTCGAATTCGCAAGTTGGCGAAAATTTATTTTGTAAATACTTTCTTTTAGAATTCTCAATTTCCGAGAAACTAATTTCTGAATATGTTTAGTCGAAAGACTTCAATTGTGTTAACTTAAAAGATTGTAGCCAAGCTTTGTGAATTTTGTATAGCAACTATAACGAACGATGTAAAATGAATTTTAAAGTATTACGTGTTAAAATGTTCTATTTAATTTGAAATGTTAATGTTAGCTTTTAAATTATTGTAAAAGTTAAACTGATACACATGTAAGTTTTGGTCAAGCATGACTGTAAATATCTTTATGTAAAAGATGAACTGAATGAAAGTACAGATTGAATGTGCTTAAAGTTAGGCTCTCCAGGCTTCACTTAAGAATTTTAAATTTAAGCTTCATTTTAGGACATTAGGTCTAGTTTTATGGTTAAGGAGTTTTCTAAATTCTGGAAAGTCGAGTTTATACCAAATCATAGGGATTGGATAGTGGCAGCCGGTCGTCGCGATAGCACAACAAAAAAACCTCGTCTCACTTCAGAACAATTTCTGGAGAGCATGGGGGAAGAACAATTTAGTTCGTGTAAATGAAAACGTTTGAGGGCCAAAATAATTTCAACAAAGAGTATTGGTAACAAAAATGGAAATTGTATGAAAGACATTACTAATACTTTTTCCTTCCAGATTAGTTGGAAGGACAAGACTGACGTCTGAAAGTAAAGACGAAGTAATTGTCTGTAATCAAATTCAAATTGTAAATCTGTTATATTTTCCTTAGTTGTAGTATAGCTTTAGAAATTGTTGTAAAGTTGGCCGTAATCAGGAATTTAATGACGTAAATCATTAAAAAAAAAGGAATTTCTAGAAGTTTACAATTTTGATATTAAGGACTTCCTGTTTAGAATTTAAACTCTTAAACAAGGTCGTTTAAGACCTTATTCTTCGAGTAGTTAAATTCTGGTGGGGAAAGATGTAAGGTTTATCCTAAGTTTATTAATAGTTATTTTAAGTTTTATATCTTTCCTATCTTATTCTAATTTCAGCTTACAATTTCCTGCCAGAATGTAAATTCAGAAACGCAGTTAATGCAAATGAGAAGGAGTACTATTAAGTCGTGACTTCACCGACTCCGGGAGAGAGTCTGATTCCCTGACTAGCGCGCGTTTGCCTTTTGGCTACGTCTCTCTTCGCTCTTACTACGGTCGGCCATACCTTAGGCCCTTGCTTGGCTTCGCTGATTTAATTAATACTTAGGGGCCAACTAGTTAGATCTCTGATAACTTCGGCTTTACCTTTTAAATAGCTTAGTTAAACAAGTTTTAGTTTAAATTATTATTATTTTAAGTTCAAGCCCGAGTGACGGCTTTGTCTAAAGTTCCAAGTAGGAACTGGTTGTAAATATACTGAAAAATAAAGGGTTATAAACCCTCTTTAAGTCTTACGTGTTCTGTTTACACACTTAAGCGATTATTCGCTTGTTAGTGTTCGTGGGGTTCTAAGTTAGAACTTTGATTTAAATAGTAAAACCCTGCATCTTGATTACGCAAATTTCACAGGAAAATTCTTGTTAAGATTTTCCTCTTAAAAATACTTTCTTCATCTAGAATGAATGCAAGTTTTGATTAAAAGTTACTCCTTTTGAATAATACCTAACACTACCATATATTCGAAAGAAAATATAGAGGCAGTTTTTCACTTAGATTTAGAAAAGCGACAAAATACGATACTTTCAAAGCTATTATCACTTAGTGCATAATTTGCGTTATATAATAGGAGAGAAAAATAATGACTTACGATCTAAGTTTGAAAGGATGAAAATAAATTAATTGAATATATGAGACACATATCAATGCAAAACATAAAATTAGGCCAAAATTATAACTTAGATAGGTTTCAAATAAAAGGCCGTAGGTTTCAAATAAAATTTCATCATTTTCGAGAACGACTGACAAAGATCCCTCCCCCTTTTTCAAGATACAACCACATTCTACTATGAAAAGCGGGACGAAGATTCGTTTCAATAACAAAAAGTATATGAACATATAAGAAAAATTTCTCCGCGTCATTACTAATGCTCACCTTTTCATCAGAAATCCTCTATTAAGATTTATATATGAAAAGGAAAGTAAACTGCAGGAGCCGTTTAAATAAGAACTTCTATGACAAAGCAGTCACATGAAAGTATATTAGTTACTCACAGTTATTTAATTATGAAGCACCCAAGCAAGATTGTGATGCCACGCGTTTTGCAGCTTATATGAATGATTTAAATGAGACTTTTCCAAATTAAAGCGTGGAACTTTTTCCATTGATGTTATGTATATTTCTGTAAATTCCCAATGTATCTGGTTTTTCAGTTGCTGCTCGTGACTAAGCCAGCGCAGTGGTAAGATAAAAGGTAGACGGAGTCAAAGCTAAGTAATATTCCCTGGGTCTGGTCGTCTCGGGAAGGTGATTCTTACGAATTAAGTTTTATAACTTTATTAGCATCGGCTATTTTTCTCGATCTTCCCTTTTTTGTCACTATATATATTGTCTTGTTTTATAGAAATTCAAGACGTTCTGTATAAGACTATTCTATATAAGGCTTCATTAAAGAAACATATCACCTGAATTACAATATTAAGCAATTAACTCACGTGATTACAGCTATAAATTTCAGCATACTGAGTGAAGAAAAAACAGATTGTTAGTTTAGGATCCCATTGTCATCACCCGGGTGTAATTACTGAGTTAACAATCCGAAAATATTTATTTATTTATCCTTTACCAGTTCAACCATTAAAAGGTACTACAGGTTGAGAATACCATCCCGGTCGTTGCCCAGTCCCTTGGTTGCTTATTTTTTCCCTCTCATTTTTTTATAACTGGAAGATTCGTTGGTTAGTCCAACAATCATTTAATTTTCTTCGCAATCTATATGTGTAAATTCTTTATAATTTAATTGTCTTGTAATCGAGTAAATAAAGGACTTAAGTTCCTCATTTACTCGACCACAAGATAATTATACGTTTAGCAAATGATTATACAAGATACTTTTACAATATGTACAATATTTATGGTTTGGTGTCTTGTTATCTACAAGATCCATTTGTTGGGATATTTCCCGTAATATTTAGTTGGTTTTGACTAAACTATTTGTACTGATGTGGTTTGTTATTTCTTTTACTCCTTTGTCACAATATTACTCATTGAATCTATTTCTCCTCGTAACTATAAATCCCAGTAAAATAATACCACACATAAATTAGAAACAACGCACTCTACATTCAAAATATTTATTTTCCCTAGCGACACTCTGGCGCTAAGTTTTTTCTTACAGCGTCACATCTGAATCGCGTCTCGGAATGCACAAATATATATCATTTTAAGAAGCAATATGTTCTATTCAAACAGCAATAAATCTAAAAGGAAAAAAAAAAGGTGTAAAAAAACAGTTTCTCACAGACGATAGTTCAGCGCTGCTTCTAGTGCGCATGCGCTTTTCGTCAACATTCTCCTCTATCGGAGACATGCTGACGCTAGCTAATACAAAACACTCATTTAGGAGTGCATTTATCGTCATCATTTGGTTAGTGTCATAATGTATTTCTCACGCCTTCTTAGCATGCCTTCGTAGTGTAAATGTCAGCACACTCGACGCGTATTCGAGAGGTCCGAGGTTCGAGTCTCGCCGAGTCCTTCGCTCATTTTTCATGACTCCTGCTTCGAAATAACATAATAATTTTACAGTGGCGCCCGAACTAAAAATGATGGCGGATGATGTTATTCACCACCAGGATTTGGCAACTAGGTTCCCTAATCCGCAGTCGTCCTTCAAAAGGGGGGAGTATATAAGGTATTTTTCCCGCCTTCTTAGCATACCTTCGCGGTGTAATGGTCAGCATATTCGGCGCGTATTCGAGAGGTCCGAGGTTCATGTCCCGGCGAAGGCACTGCTCATTTTTCACGTCTTCTGCTTCACAAAATTCCTAATGACTCTACAGTGTTTGGGAAAGTATTTTTCTCTAAGCTCCTTTGTCAGAACGTAACGTCCTGAGGTAGGCAGCGGGAGATGCAGGAAGGAAAACATCCGTGGTAAAGTCGGAAATATGAAAAATGAGCTATGCTCTCCCTGGGATTCGAATCAGAGATCTTCTGAGTGCGAGATGTATACGTTCCGACAATAGCACCACGACAGCATGCATAGGCGAATGCAGTAATTCCTTATAATTGTAGATTGCAAATAATTCGAAAGCTTTTATACGTTAAAATCATTTATATTTCTTAGCTTATTAAATCTAATTTCATTTAGCTTTTAAATTGTTACTTTTATTTCGCACCATGTTATTTGGATCATACTGTGTAGTATAGAGCGCAATATATTGGTATGATAAAAAGCAGTTAATTGAGCTTCCTATTTCCCTTAACTGTACGATTGCCTTGTGTGATGGAGAGAAGTGGATGGCAGTCTTGAAAAAGAAAGAAATTTAGCATTATACATCACAGTAAAAATACTATTCAACTTGTCTAATTTCACAAGTCTGTGTAATCCATCAAGAGAAACAGAAACTGTCAAACTATTGAAAAATTAGTCACTGAAGCTCGTTTATTGTGAGAGAATAATTCGTCATTCTGGATCTTTAGAAACGATAGAAAATCCACAGAATGACTAATTTCTTGGAAACTTTGATTCCTTCAAAAATGTCAGTCTCAAGTCAAGAAAACTCCTGATTGATTGTAAAGGAAAGAAATACATGACAACATCAGCAACACATTCAAAATGCAGTCAACCACTTCATGAGAAATGCAAGTTGAAAAGAATACATTTTATCAGGTAAAAACGGCAAGACACTTTTCTGCAGTTTTTTTTACCAGACACCTCACTTTAGTTAATAGAAAAATATCTTTGGGAACAGAATCAATAGAGATAGATAAATCTGATTTCTACGCTTGCTTCAAAATGTGCTACAATTTAATGTTGGTAGATAAGTATAACTGCATTTATTAGCAACACCAAAATTAAAATGCAATCCATACTGCAATATAGTTTTGGTACGTAAAGCAAAATTATATTTAAATGCAATTATCCGCTTTGGAAAAACAATTGTCTTAATGTGCATTTTTTGGCATCGGAGAGGAAATAAATAAGCTTCCTTTTTTAACCTGCTTTTATTATTTGTGGAGCGTCTTTCTGTAATATATCGTCGTGAAATACGATGAGAAGCTCTGAATGAAAAATGAGAAGGCAGAATATTTATAAAACAAAATATGATACCAAAAAGTGGACCCCTTTCAAAAAACGAATTGATTATAGTTTCTTTGTTTTTGCGTCTCAAAGTACTGTTCTAAGCAGTCCAGAAAAAAAGCTAAAATACACATATTCAGGAGACTTTTCAGTTCAGAATGCCTTTTCAGCATATGATAAATTTTAGACAGTATGGGTTTCAACAGCGTTTCAGTCGAAACAACTGACTTCAGAGGTAGATCAAATACTCGGAGCAAATGATGGAAATTATTTGACTCATCTGTGAATAATTTCATTATTGATTAAAGGACACTGAAGCTGGCTGCCCACCCAAAACGATTCCCATACCAAAACTTCACAAATCAGCGTTATTAAAGTGAAAGATTAAAGCGAATAATTAAAATATTAAAGTGAAAGCTCTGTCGACTTTGATGAGTAGTTAGCGGTTTCTTTAGAGCAGGGGTTCCCAATCCTATGCCCGCGGGCACCATGGCTACCGCCGATCGTTTAACATGTGCCCTCCGCTGTGCGATCACAATCAAAATGTTTTAGTTTTCAATAAAATTCTGTGTGAAATTTTTCTCATTTTTAATGAAATGAAAATTGCGTCCAACATGGATACCAGCACAAAGAGAAATGCGACCAATCTCTTTTTTTATGTGCATGTATTATTAACGCTATCTAACTATAAATTCACTTTGAAAAAGAAAATGGCGCCCGCCGTCCAACAGATATTCTAGACTGTGCTCTTAAGGACAAAAATGTTGGGGACCCCTGCTCTAAAGTGTTATATCGGTACATGGTCCAGCCTGGGAAATATTCCAATGATCAGACGAGTCCGACCATTCCGAGAATTTGCCTTCGAGAAAATATTCAGCACTAGGAAAATAGAAACCCTAAACTTGAATTTTCATTTTCTTTTCTGGGAAACTTCCTCCAAAATCCTTCGCTCCAAATGAGACAGCAACTAAACTATCATTTTCTGTCTGCAAAATGATCTGTTTACGTAATTTTCTCCAGCGTTACGAAATGAAAGTTCGGAAAACTATATGAAAAGAATGATATTTCGTCTATTCTATTCCAAAATTACTTTCATTTTAAAATACATATCTGAAAAATTTACTGATTTAAATTACATTTCCCTTTTGTCAAAATAATATTCATTTTATTGAATCCATTTTTACCAGCGAAAATCTCGTGTCCTTTAGCTCTTTTTCAAAATTCGTTTAAGAACTGTCTTGTATGCACCTAGTAATGCAATAATTTACGCTTTTACAACATGAACACAGATACAGTTTAATTTTTAGGGCCTTACGGATCTTCAGTACGTAATCACTGAATAAGTTCTAACAGCTAAACAATTTATTCCCATCACAAAGAAAATAAAGAAATTTTGACATTTATATGCGTCTTTTATGGTCTCAAAATACAAATACCCACATTCGTCTAGCCTCAGAACTGTAATAATCAAAGTTATTCTACAATAAATCATTTAATACACTTTGTCTGCATTACACATCAGTAAACCTCAGCATATTTGTCGGAATTTTTTAATAATTTTTAAGTATACAACAAAATTAAGAAATTATTATTTTAGAAATATCTACTATTCGTATTTTAATCTTTTGACATATATTATTTAATTATTTTATAGTGGAATGAAAAGAGAAAAATATCATTCGTTTTAGAATTAATATTTTGTTGTTGAGTTGCGGGTTTTCCTAAATAAGTGAAATTAAATAAACGCAAAATAATGATATCTGTGCAAGAAATAGCAACTTTCATTTATTACGAAATCAATAGTCTTCCAGTACTGACAGCAAAATGTACGCTTCTACTATTATTGCTTTTTTTCTCGATTTTATTAGGAAACTATTTAAATTTTCAGTTTCATTGCAGGAAAAGGAATTTCGTTGAATACAACATTATATAAGATATAATGCAGCCCCCTAACCTCAAATTCAAGACACCGGGAAATAAAAAATACAGCAGAATTTCGATAATTCAAGGCAATGTTGGCCAATGCTACCTTGAGTAACTAAATATTCTTATGAAAAGAAAGGCCGCAGCTATTTTCCACAAAAAAGTAATGATGTAAAACATTTGATTCAATTTTTATGGCGAAGTATGACTTTTACGCTTCACTTCATACCACAGTGAACTTAATGTAATGTAAAAGCAAATATATCCCAGCATTAATATACAACAAATCATGAACAAGATAACAATAACAAAATTAACGTGAACGTTTATTTTCGTAAACGCTTATTATTATTATTTCAGTGGAACACTATAAATAGTACTCAAATTACTTTAAAAAAATTAAATTGGACATGGTTGTAGTTGCATTTCAGCTAGGCGATTCTCAAATTTGCGGAGTCGTGGGTAATTGGGGTTAAACTGTACTTAAATACATCTCAAATGCATATCGAAGATGACTTACTATGATGAACTCAATATTCGACAACGTAGCATCTTGAAAATCAAACAGTGCATGTACTTACAGAAACACATTTTGATAAAACTCTATGAAAATTCTACTCGCTCTATTGGATGAATAGTTTAAGACCGCTGAATAATGGTAGTTCGAATGCAGGGAAAGGGGAAGTCTCTATGTGTGTTTTCGTGGTTTTCTTATAAGTATAACGTGAATACCAACCAGTTTCCCCTAAAAAGTCTACTAACGAAGGCATCCCTCTTCCTTAGCAGATAGCCCCTATATACTTCGCCATATTCAATACCCTATCCTCATAATTCATGACACTCACTTTCCATTACGTCTGTACTTTCAATTAAAGTATAACATTTTGCTTTTGAAAATAAGTTCGAACCCAAAGTAACTCTAGATTAAGCACGAAACCTTAGGATATGTTATTAACCTTTCGGAAGATGATTATGCAACTGACGAAAAAATAAGGAGTGTTTGAAGGGGGGATTAAAGTCAAATTACGGGCGCATGAATTGATATGGTTTACTGGTCACTTCACAAAGGACATAATAGTTGTTGACGATAAGAGGAAAAGGTAGTGGTCTAGACAAGTAAGGAAATGAGTTTCTTTCTTTTGTAATCCTTATTGTGAAGAGGTGTACTCCTTAAACTAAAATGAAAAAGAAAACATGCATTCTAATCAACATTCCCTTTTTAATGACAATTACAACTATTGAAATCAGCATTATACCCGGAAGGAACTAAGTTATTCTTATAAGTAAGATGCAGTTGTTTAAGGCGACTGAATCCAGCAAAGACAGTGCTTCTGCTTTCTTAAAAGTTTTTAGAATGGTTATTTACTGAATTTTAAGCAATTTCCTACATTTTTACTTTCGTGTCACAAAAATAGCCATAGCTAAATGTTTCATCATTTTATTCATTTTCAACTTATTTATACCGAACATTTTAATTTTAGAACATTCAATTGTAATCAATCAAATGTTCAATTCGAGGATTGCTACGTATACTCACAATCAAAAACTGATACCTTTTTACTGTTTCACAAAAATATTTGGAAATTAAAAAGGCGTCATATAAAGCAATATTTCCAAAATGTTTTGACATCGCGATACACATGCATGTATGGCGAAACATACTCATTGCAGCGAGTCATTAAACCAGCGCCATACATGTAACTGCGGCTTACGCGTGCATAGCTAGTCTTAAAAAATAATAAAAATGAATAAATAAATATATTAAAAGGCGAGAGAAAAAAAGAAGATGCAATCTAAAGGAAAAAATGTATTAATGAAGCAATAAAATAAATAAGTATAATTAATAACAATTCATTAATCATATATCTACAGTTATGCAATAAAATTTAAAAAAAACATTTTAACGACTTTCGCAATCACTGACGTAAACAGAGAGGACTATAAAAAGGGACAGAGTTCATCGCGGTGAATTGCAGTTCCTCAGATGGGAAGGTTAATTGTGCAGAACACATACCTCTCGCATGGCTTTGAAAGCCATAACCAGATATGTTTTTTTTTAACAAAGAGACAGGAAACTATTCTAACTGCAAAATAAATATAAGATTGGTCACAAGAGAATCTTTCAAAACCGCTACTTGTTCAACAGAGTGGATAGTTTTAATTTTTAAATTTTATTCATCAGGTAATTTCTACTTGGTGAACACACTGAAATTTTGCAATCAATGAGTAAAATAAATCTGATTCTTTGACCAATATTCGGGAAGAAAATTAATAATCATGGAAAGCATTATATATGTGAGAAAGTAAAGTCAAAATCTTTTTTTCAAATAAAAGTAATCGAAATTCATCGCACGAAATATGTCTGGGGTTAGCACATTTGCGAAGTCAATAACGCATATAAAAAGTATGCCTAATGATGCCACAGATGCGTATTTATGATGCTGCATACCCTGTAATGTGTTTTGAACTGACCAAGCGGATCGTGAAAACAAAGAACTACCGATAGTTTGAGAGAAGAAAGAAAACGTTTCAAAAAACGAAGGAAGAAGTAGATAGGTCTTCTTAGTGTAACACCGCTATTATATTCCCATTGTCGTCGTCACCCTTCGTTTGTAACTCCCTGACGGCGTAAAATTGATTTAGCTTTGTTTTTAGGTTGTTATTGCAAGGATATGGCACTTGTAGTGTGACCGATGGATAGCCAGGCACGCTTCTGGACACGCCTCTTCGGAAACCTCTCACTTCTTTTTACTTTTATTCCACATAAAGAATGAAAATTTGCTTCAAAAATGGCGATAACAACAACAATAACATTCATCAGAGTGATGCTTCAGATGCAGCGGACCGGTTTCAGAGCACCACGAATCGAATTTAAGGTTTCCAAAGAAAAATTAAAAGGAAAAAATCCTAACAACCTAACTAGTATTGCGCATTGTTTTAGAAGTTTTTCCTCTTCTTTTCCAATTTATTTGGCGTTTTTGATTTCTTGGAATGTTTACTACTAGTCGCATTGCACAAATAGCGATAATGATCGCGATGGAAAATTCATGTAGCAAGGGAAAATAGTTGAAGTACTCCAAAAGCAAAAAATGAATTGAAAGCTGCTCAGTCATAAAAGAGAGGCATTTTTTAAAGTCTTGATTGTAAAGAGCTGAAAACTAGAATTTTATATATTTTCTCCGCCATAACATTCACACCAAAAGGAATTTTCTACAGACAATGCAGAGATGCACGTGGGCATTTTTTTACCGTAAAAATATTCTTTCTCAGTAAAACTATTAGAGTTCTTATGGATATGAGATATGAAGGCAATGAATTAGAAAAGAATAAAAAATAAGAAAAAGTAATGAAATTTAAAACACAACTATTGCCGAACGGCAATTTTTACGACAAAATTCAAACTGGATACTTTCAATATTTCTTAACTGAGTGTAATACTAATCGCATATAATTATTTTATCATAATTTCTTCAATTTGTTTATGGTGCCAGAAGGCGAACGAACTTGGAAAAGATTCAACAACAAACTATAGAAGAAAATATTATGAGTAACAAGAAGGGTGGGGAGACTATTGGAGAATGTATTGATGTGAACATTTTCAGTTTACTGATTTACAACTGATTTAATTCCTCCACCATCACATATTGTGAGCTTAGAGTTTAGGACACGCATCATAAGCAACTGCTAGGAACTCTACTTATCACTATAACTGTCTTTGAGATGTTAAAAATAAAACAAAATAAGAATGAATTAAACAATTACAATATTTATAGTCTAACCACTTTCTTAGCTAGAAAAATAATTATATGATTCGACATTTATTATAGAACCTGGATATATCCATGACCAGAACTCTCATAGTACAGGAATGAGATTTATTTAGAGATAAAATCGAAATAATTATTTGATGAAACTTATAAATTTTTCTCTTACATTTCCTAAAATTTCTGAACTCTAGGCAAAACGCCTGTGTAAATGCAATTCACTTTACTTGTAATCCACAAAACTTGTAATCTGGATAAAAGAATAAAAGATGCGGATATAAAGAATGTTTATAGAAATATCTGTAAGTTTTTAAGAAAAGATAACATGGGCTAATATTGGTTAAAAATTTCCATTTTAAAGACTGTGTATAGTTAAATAGCGTTTGAATATCCATATTTATAATAGGTTCTGAATACTGAGTGTTCACACATGCAAAATTACAAGTTCATTCCTTTAAATTTCTACAATTTTTTGCTATTTTTTAAAGTAATTTATAAGCAAAAATACATTCATGCATGTACATTAATGAACCTTGGTGACATAATATATATTTGATTGAAATTCCATTACAAGTTATGTAAAATGAATTGCCGAACTGTCGTTAATGTGAGTACCAACATTTATTTAATTTTTATTTATTAAGATAAAGATTACCCAAACTTTAATCGTTTTGAATTATTTTAACTCTTTATTAAAAACGAATATAAAATTTCTTCAATTAAATTTGCAAAGTTCCTTTATGTTAATTAGTCAGTTATTTATGTTTTGAACATTTACTGCCATTTCTCCTTTCCATTTTCATTCCAGAAGGCAAATTTAGTTCGCATGTATTTAAGGTGAGGTTCTTGGATTGCAAGACAGCGTGTTTCGCCTCTAGAGGCAACTTTACTAGCATTGCTAGATCTGCTAGATAAGATTTGCAATTTTCCGCTCTCATCTTAATTACTCATAGTTGAAATCCTCACCGGTAAAGGTCTGAGCCAACTTCGCGTTAAACTGACTTCTGCAGCCTTCGCCTACTAGCTTACTTGATATTATATTTTGCATTTGACGTATTGCTACTTTAAGTTATCTCATCATAAGTAGTTGGCAGATTTGTAAGCACCAGGTATGCATTCTGTTCTTCTTGGTTTCTAATAAAAGAGTCTTTTACAACCATCTCAAGTTTCAGTTGTTACTTAACGATAATTCGCTTAATATCTACCCAGAGTTTGGACACTATGGATGATTGCAAAGAACACTAAAATCTACGGTGCCACCGGAAAGAAAGTAAGAGCCATGTCTCAAGAATAGTCTGGCCTCCTCAATATCACATGCTCCACCGGTACCAGTAAGCCCTGTGTAGGGATTTGGATACTTTGCGGATACGATGAGAGCGTCGATGAAACCCACAATGACTTCTGAAGGCAAAAGGTTTTAATATTTTTGGAACAAATCATCTCTCACTTCCTACTTTTTCTAGTTGGAAAAGCAGAAAAAAGTCATAGTAACAACCGACAAACTTCGATGACAAGTACTGAGCCGGTACAAATGCATCAGCAAAATTTTATTAGGAGAACCAGGCAACTAGAGTTATAAACTCGAGCTATTTAAAACAGCCTACATAAAAGTTTTTCCCGTGGTGAAAGATAGAGCGAAACTAGAAGCAGAATTATTTAGCAGATACCAGATTAAGGTCAAAGAACTCACGAAATTTATATTACGAAAAATACAATTGATAAATTTATTGCAAGGGAAAAGCTCGATGCGGAAGTCAGTCAAATTATACTGTCTGAGTTATTAACGCATATCCAGGATTTTTTTCAAGTGAGAAATCTGAGCATGCTCGACAGTTTGTTTGAGCTCGTGGTAAAGACTAAAAGCAGGAGGGTTTCAGAAAATACGCATGTATCAGGATATGATCAGAAGTCGAATGGAGAGTTTCATAAGCCTACTGCAAAAGCCACAATTTTACGGTAACAAACGTTAAAGAATTTTTAATAGCGAGTGACGATCGCCAACAAAAATCGCAAAAAGAGAAAACTGGGGAGAAAAACCAACAAGAATTTAAACTAGGGTAATGAAAGTAAGAGGGTATAATTAACCCATAGGCAAGAAAATCCCTCTTGAATTCAACTGAATACGATATTACAAAAAATTTGGCTCTACCTGTAATACAAATATTGTTAAATAATGGGCCAAAGAACGCACTACTGGACGCAGGGCTAAGTAGTATTTTTTTGGAGGAGAATCCTTTTAGAAATCCTTTTAAAAGATATACCGAGTTTGGGATATAAAGTCTGGAAATAACTAAAGTTATTGCCCCCCACAGTGTAAACGGTGCACATGTGTAGGAAATATCACATTGAATCTCCAAGTAAGAAAAGAGCAACATAAAGTAATTGTCTTCGTTGTGAAAAATCTACAAGCTCCAGTAATTTTTGGAATGGATTTTTTAAAGGCGGCGAGGTTTAAAATTAATTTTCAGGAAGCCACGGTACAGATGGATCTGAATAAAATTGAGGGGGAAAACGCATCCTTCTGTCACTGCGCTTGCTGAAGAGAAACACAAGCTGGAACAGTTGGTAAGTCATTTTTTTAATTATTTAACGATACTCTTCGACTCGTTTAAATAGTAAACCATAGCACAGATACATGAGATTCCACCCCAGCCGTAGAGAAAAGCCCTACCGCTATGATAAAACCAAAGCGGAATTAATAGAGAAACATATCCAAAGAGGTTAAAAGAACAATTTAATAATTCCCATAAGTAGCCCTTAAGCTAGCCCATTAGTACTTACTACGCCGAAAAAAGAAATATCCCTCACCAACGGACACTAAATTATGGAGGTTTGCAGTGGATTACCGAAAATTAAGCAGTACTGTTGAATATTCAATTTATCCACTGCGTATAACGCGAGAAATAATGGAGAAGACAACAGTTTACATGGCGACGCTAGATCTTACTTTGGGATATTTCCAAATATGTGTAAAACTAAAGGATGTACCAAAAGCGTCATTTATTACAAAGTCAGGCGTTTATGCCTTTTTGAGAATGCTGTTTGGCTTATGCGAAACTCCCGCCGTGTTTCAGATGGCCATGGTTACAATATTACGATTTGTTCTCGGAAGGAGTATTTTTATTTATCTAGATGATATAACTATAATTACCGAGACTATAAAGACGAACATATTATGGCAGCATCTAACCTAACAGGAAGCCACCGTAACCTCGTATGAAGGCTGAGACAATTTACATCCATGCCTTTTCCGAGATTCGAATCCTGGTCTTTCGATGCAGCAGTCATAGTTGCTAACCACTTTCCCATCTGGGCAGCAGGCTGTAAGATATTTCAGAAAGAAAGCGAGACAGAAGGTTAAAAGTAACTACAATAAAAAATTGCCTGCCTTCAAATACAGCACAAAATTTTTACTTATTTTTGGACTTGCGTTCTTATTACAGAATTCTTATCAAAGGCTTTGCATAGATAGCCGAACTATTGTTAAAATTAAAAAGAAAAAAACCAGATTTACTTAGTAGGCAGAAGCGAACTCAGTGCTCGAAAAACTTAACACCGCATTAAAACAAGCGTCAATTTTGAAATTTCCAGAAGCCGACGGGAACTTACAAGAGATTGGCGCAGATGCTTCAGTTTATGAGGTTAACGTCGTGCTAATGCAAAATGTATAACTTATTTCAGTAAGTACAATTTTATCAGATCATGCTGCCGTGGGTCTTTTGTATTCAGCGAAAATTTATCGCTAGGGCCTTTAAATTGCAAGAACATAATTTAATTATTAAGCATACTTCAGGAAAAGAAAACGTTGCCGACGCTCAACCAAAATTAAAATTAGATGAAGAAGGAAACAAATTCATATGTGCTATGTTAACTGCGAAAACACTGAATTTTTGCAAGACTGTTATTCCGAAGTTACAAACAGGTCCGGAATTTTGAAATATTTATGCTTATTTGAAAGACCTTGATCATTTTGAAAACCAGAACATAAGATCTGTCAGAAAAGAGAGCCGCAAATTATGACATGATCGATGACCTCTCGTTTCATGCAAAAGCAACAAAGGAAAATAACGAATTAAGACTTATTCCAGTCAGTTTAAGGTTGAATATTTTGCGAGAATTGCATAATTCAACAGTTTACTTTCATCGTGGCATAAGAGAAACGGTATAAAGAGTTCGCGAAGTTGTTTATTTTCCACAGCTACAGAAGTCTGTTACTGAATATGGCAAGTCGTGCAATGCTTGCCAATTAGACGATGTCAATTATAACCGTTCCGGTTATCTAATTTATCATAAACGCCACTTTCCGAAAAGAATTAACAGAACCGATTTATTAGGTTCATACCCACATAGTGAAGTTAACAAGAGTAGGTATTTACTCGTTATCGTGAATAAATTTTCGTGACTAAAAGTGGGTAGAAACAGTTCCCCTCAAAAAAGCCTCCGCTAAAACTGTGTCAAATTTTTTAAATAGGTTTATTTAAAAATAATATACAAGTGAGCTGCAACCCTCCTGGCTGATAATAATTGGCCTCATGGTTAACGCAGCACACGCAACAGTTTATTTTAGAGTATGAAGCTCGATTAAAAGTAATTTCAGATAATGAAAAAAAGTTTGTTAATTGATTCTTGCGAAGGGCTTGGCATACGGCATTTAAAAATAGTTCCTTATCGGACGCAGTCGAATATCGCAGAGCGGGTAAATAAAAATATAGTTAAGAAAACTCTCGTATTTATGTAAAGAATTATCATAAGCGCTAGATCTGCTGTGCAAGTTGGCATTTGCTTTGGGGACGGCTAAACACGATACTACCGGAAAAACAACAGCTGAATTATTTCTTGGCAGAAATTTAATTATCCTTCTGAATAACCTGTTTTTCGTTTTAAAGAGGGCTTCGAAATTTAAAATGGCAGATATCCCAAAGTTAATCAACGAAGCTATCCGTAAATCGGATACTGCAAGAGTAGAAATATACAATGACAAGAAACGCCGCGAGTTTAAAGTGGGAGATAAAATTCTGAAAATTAAACATTTTTTTTATGTGCAACTGAAGATAAAGTGGGAAAATGATGCCCTAAATATGAAGGCCTTGAAAGAATTATGGAGTAAGTGATATAGATAATGGGAACAAAATGGGGAAAAGATGGTTGCTCAAGTTGACCAATTAAAGAAATATTATGAGCGATCAGATATGCCCCTTCTAAAAGATATTTTGCAGGAATCGCATCCTAAGAGAAATGCAGTGTCCAACAGGAAAAACCGCAGAAGTTTTTATCAAGTTCCAGTACGCAAGTTCGGGAAAGGGAAAAACGGGGTACCGCCAATAATGTATTTGGGGAGAAAGGGGGGTCGCCGCATCGAAAGAAAACAAGCTGAAAGAGAAAAGGGTGGCCAGGACTGAAGAGCAATAAAGCCTCAATGAAGAAAAGGAAAGTGGATCTACTAGATCCAGTACTCCAACCGAGAATCAGAGCCAGCTGAAGGATCAGCGAAAAAGATCTCATTTGTCGCGTAAGGATGCCAGCAAAGTACCTTCAATGCAACAGTTACGCCGAAGGCGGTCAAGAGAGGAGGAATCATCGCAGAGGAGAAAAGGTTACAAAAATCCAAGGACAGTTCCGGCGAACCAACCTAGGAGTTTTCAGGAGAAACGAATTCCGACAAGAGGAAGAGGACGGCGATTCTAGAATTCCCGAGTGGCAGACAATGTTTTCAAGATTCCTTGAAGGACTACGAAACGGAAATTGCCAGACCAGGTGGAAAGCGATCAGTGGCTTCGTTGGACAGTGAGGATCCATTGAGTTGTTGTTAACGAATGTGGGATGGGTATGTAGCCAAGCGGACAAGCTACTTACTACCAGCGAAGCAAAATATAAGTGAAATTTAATTTCTTGAAGTATTCAGTTTTTGTTTATATCTAAAAGTGCAACAGTTGCTATTCATCTTACATTTTGCCTAAAGGGAAAACGTTTCAGTTTTTCATGTTGCAAGAAACGTTTTACTTAACGTTTTGTTTTTATTTAATTACGCATTTAAGTCCACGAATAGGAATCTAATTTTATTTCAAGAGACTGATTTTTGAGGAAGTTTGGAGTATTTGTAACATAATTTTAAGCAGTTTTTGTATATGCGATGTAAAGTGTAAACAGAATAGATTTATCTCAATGAAAATGAATTTTAGAAGATTCATGAAGTATGTTTGTTTTGTAAACGTAAAAGTTTGTTAAACTATGTGTCAACGCAAAAGGTAAAAGTCTGAATTCTTGATGTGTGAATGAAATGTTTAAGCTAAGGTATACATCTAATCAAAGTTTATGCTCTCCAACCAACCCTAAAGTTTAAGGAGAATTTTAACCTTAGCTCATTAGGAATAGTTTTGAATTTGTGTTCTTGAGGCCTAGTGTGTCTAAGTTATGAACTAGTAGGATTTCGTTCAGATGGTAGTATTGAAATACTTATACAATAACACGCGTTCTTTCATTCAGTACATTTTACTGCAGATCAGATAGGATGAAAAATTTATTTTTAGAATAACTGGAAAGTATATGAAATTGAATTGTAAAGGAAAATCATGTAAGATTCATTAAATGTTTTACTGAAGTACTTTTCCTTCCAGATGACTAAAAGGAAAGTAGATGCCAATAAAAATAAAAGTTTATTAAGAATTGCCTTGTTGAAACTAATCTATAATGTCATCAGTTTTAAGCTCAAATTGTTAAGTGTTTTTGCTTTTAAAAGTTTAGCTCTATTTCAGTTATAAGTTTAAGATCTTAACCAAGGTCGTTAAACACCTAGGTTGAGATCACTTAAATTCTGGAGGGGAAACATGTACGGTTCCTTTATGTTAATTAATGAGTTATGTTTTGGATCTTTACTGTCACTTCCGCTTTCCGTTTTCCCACCAGAATGCAAAGTTAGTTCGCGTGTATTTAAGGTGAGGTTTTTTGGATTGAAAGGAAGTCTATATTCTGCCTCTTAAAGCCACTTTGCTAGGATCTCTAGATAAGATTAGATTTGCAGTCTTCGGCCTTGCATTATAATTGCCGATAGTTGATATCCACGTTTGTTAAGTTTTGAGCCACTTTAATCTGATTTTTGTATCCTTCGGCTACTATCTTATTTGAAATTGAATTTTACGTTTTACTTTACTATCACTTCAAGTTATTTCTCCACAAGTGGCTGGCTGTTTTTAAGCGCAAGGTGTGCCCAGCAATAATATAGGACATTTATTTCTTGATAAAAATGTTCTTAGTTATTAATAAAGATAGTTGTGACCAAGATTTCACAAACGCAAAAAGAAAATATTAAAACACGCGAATTAAAGGTAAATTTTCACATAGAAAAATACATAATCAGTTACTCATTATTGAGAAAGACGCAAATATTTAAATAACAACAAATGCATGAGCACTATTTAAAAATGCGGAACATGCATTCCTACACATATAAAATCTCCGCATTTTATTTTCATTGTTATTCTGTTAAAATATTTTTCTGGATAATAATTTATTTTCAGCACTTTGGAAGAAAAACAGAACAAAAGCACTTTGAATGCACAACTTTCCATCTTATTAAAAATGAAATATAAGCCTATTTTTGCATACAGTGAAAGAATTATAATGAAAAACGGTTAAAAATATGCCGTTCTTATTTTGCCTAACCTGATCTCACTGCATCACCAGATTCATATCATATCAATCATACCATAATTAAATTGCGGTGTAGTAGCAGTATCAAGAAGTTTTCTGTTCTAATAACTAAGCAAATAATATTTAAATAAATATAATTTAGCAGTTGAAAAGATTTGTTAGGTACTTGATTAAAATTATGAAAAAAAAAACACGACCTTTAATACATTTGTTTCAATTCTGATACCTGTCAACGAAGTGAAATAATAAATGGTAAGTGTTGCTTCGATCCTTATAAATTCGAGCTTAAATTCTTAAACCAAATGGTTCGATACACAGAAGTAGAAGTTTTTTTAACAAATTCCATCACAAACACAGAAGTTTCTTGACGTTTTCATGAAGTCTAGAAATTCATAGGAACCAAGTAGTCTCCCAAGTTGCAAGAAAATCAATGTGAATTTACTTAGTTACAGCTGAAAAGGTGGCAGCGCTCAATTTCTGAAAGCGCTTCTATTAAAAGTAAAATTTATGTCAATTAACGTCGATTTTCTTGCAGCTGGTTTTATTTAGCATGTCTTTCCACAGAGTATTCAGTATTTACGTACAGAAAATACATGGATATTACTGTCCGTACAATGCACGGCATACCTAATGTAATTTTAATCTTCCAGTATTTAAAATATACATATATATATTGCAGGATACAAGACAGATAAAGCAATACGAAAGTTAAAAAAATGTTATGTATATATCAATTTTATGCTTTTTTCTCTAGCAGTTTAATCTTAATTTCAGATTAAAAGTGTATTGTTATCAGTTATATAAAATACTCATGAGGTTTATGTTACGATCTAGTTAAACGTTTACAGATTAAATAAAAATTAAATATTTTCAAAACTTACAAACTGCATTCGAAATTATCATGTTTTTATAAATAACAGCCAATATGCCTAGATGTGAGAAGAAAACGGGAGCAAAAATATACATTTAAAAACAACTAGAATATTCACATATCATTAATAGGTTTCCTAAATGATATATTGCAGGTATTTGATATTTGACAATGAGTATATATATGCGTACAAGTTTCAAATGAAAGTTCTGCAATTACCTGTGCCAGCAGAATCTGAGTAAGAAGTAAATGGCTGAGACGTATTCAGTACTGAGGAAGGTATTGTAGACTTTGAAAGAGATGCTAAAAATTAGAGAAATACAAATATATGTAAGAATAATTTTCTTTTACGAAAGAATATTTAAGCAAAAGAGGCACTGAAAAATCTGTTACACCTAATTTAAATAGCATAATTAAATTTCAAGTATGTTAAATGTGCATAATATATACATGGTAAGTCAAAAAAAAGTGTTCTGTTACAAATGATTGTAGCAAAGAATTTAACTGGAACATATTAACCTACGACATATCAAATTAAGCTTTATCTAACCATGTTTGTTTTTACACATTACAGATCTATGTGAGATCCTTCTGTCAAGCGACAAACATCCAGCGTATAGTTCCATTTTAAGCCATACACGTTGAAACATGTTGTGACGGGCTCGACAATCTCAATAATGCTGATTTTAAGTTCACCATGGTGAGGTGGCAACAGTTGCATAGAAACAATATCTTCAAAATACCCCTATGGAAAAAAAAATTGGTTTGGAGGACAGATGAGGAATGCATTGTCGTTTGTTCTTTTGGACTACAAACTGGATGTGCAAACTCCTGTCAAAAGTATCTCATACAGAACACCTGTAATGTGACAAGAAACTTGAGTAGTCAAAGTTTCATATATACAGGTGAATATGTGCCAAATATATTGTTCATTCACAACAGGCTGAATTTTTTAAGGCCATATCTTGCAATAAATTTTCACACCCAATATAATAAACGAAAAAAATTACTAAGATACTGCATCCTCAGTAGCTCATACATGTTTTGTGAAAATATTTTAATTAAAAACGGAAGATTTTTAAAAACAATATGTCTCCTCTTTAGAATACCACAGAAATAGTTTCAGTCTTTACCATGTTCTCTGCAATATTTCTTTGAGCGTTACGAATTTGATTTCTTTTCTTCCAATATACATCCAAACCGAAATCAGATACATTAAAAGCTAGCAGAAATTTTCATGTGTAATGAATATAAGAAGGCAGCCTTCTATACGTAATTTTCCGGCCGTAACGCTGAGAGGGCCCGAGTAGATATATCGCCTCGCACACCATTTGGATCATTATGAAAGCTTGTACGCTCGGCAGATGACAGTGCATACAGGAGTTAAAATTACCAGTGCAACTAGATGAAAATCAGTGTGAGGCTGAGCACGCTTAGTGCTCTAATGAAGAACGCTTATAGATTATATTAAAAGCTAGATTCGCAAGATCACCAACGCAGCATCTGGACCATGCATTCAAGAAAAGCATCTAGTCGCACTTCTTCATAATACACTCAATATAAATATTTTATTGAGAAGAACGCTTAGACCGGATGTTAGAAATTAACAATTCAAAATATAATACCACTAGAAGAGCATGTTGCGTCCTAGTTAGTTGAAGATGAGTTGCAATATATGTAAGGGTGAAGAGATCAATCCCGAGTCTGTAATTCTACAAGATTGTTGTCCCACACTGTGACTGTAATTTTCATAAAAGAAAGCAAACTCTTACAAATTATTACTGGAATTGTATCAAATGTTAGTTTATCCACACCGTGTTACACCGTTCATCATTTAAGACAGATCACTTTAAAAGGCCTTTCTCCCACCTTATTCACATGCCTTCGTGGTGTAGTGGTCAGCACACTGGGTGCGTATTCCCGATGTCCGTGGTTCGAGTCCCGGCGAAGGCGTTGCTCATTTTTCATCTCACCTGCTTCGAAATAACCTAATGTCTCTACACTGGCTCCCGAACTAAAAATGGCGGTGGATGATGATTCTCCACCACCGGGATTTGGCGACTCGGTCCCATGATCCCCAGTCGCCCTTTAAAAGGGGGAGTATATAAGGTCTTTCTCCCACCTTATTCGCATACCTTCGTGGTGTACTAGTCAGCACCCTAGACGCGTATTCCAGAGGTCCGTGGTTCGAGTACCGGCGAAGACGTTGCTGATTTTTCATCTCACCTGCTTCGAAATAACCTAATGTCTCTACAACTATAAATCATATATTATATACAGATATTCATATATTATATACAGATTTGATAATCCCAAGATCATCTACATGCATTTGGAGGATTTGAGAAAAATAATTGTTTCGATGCGTTTCTTCGTTGTGAATACAATATCACAGTCATAGATTATTAGCTGTATCATTAACATATTCCTCTTGAAAGGATTCCTTGGATATCTTTTAAAACTCAGTTAATTAATGCCATTATCTTGAAAGGGTTCCTTAGATATTATTTCATTACTCAGCAGAAGCATATATAATAATAAAACAAAAGAAATTAAAAGGAAACGGCGATATTATTTCTTGCATTATGCAACTGTTCAAGAGTCTAAATTTCTATTCAATAAAAGAACAAAAGACGGTATGTGAAAGCGAAACACCATCTCAGAATGATCAAGAAGAACTTAATCGGAGTTTATAACGAAATCTCTCGAATGGATGTTGAGTATGCAATTTACCGCATCTTGTAGCAAATTGTTATCTTTTTAGTACTTTGATAAATTAACATCAATTTCAGTTATTTATGCAGTATTAAATCAGTAGCTCAGACGATTCCAAAATTCAATGGATATTCTTATCTTAAGGAATTATCTGAATCCTTCATGCATGCGCTCTCGTGATGTATGCGGTTAACATGTCCAGCTGCGATTGAAAAATTCGTGGTTCAAATCCCGGCTATTGCATAGCTGATTTTTCGTGTTTCCTGCTCTGAAAAACCGAACAGTATAGCGCTTGAACCAAAAGCGAGTTGTCCTTGATTCTTTATCATCTGGATTTGGTTGGTCGACTACCTCTCGTGTCTCTTTCAGTAGCTCTTCAAGCGAGGACGTGCGTGCTTTATTGATGTAAGCGTTTGGCAAATGGAACATCCGTGGTTTAAATCCCGGCGAAGGTATGGCTGATTTTGTGCGTTTCCTGCTCTGAAAACCTAATAGTCTCTATAACTTGACTTTATGCATATTTCTTAGATCTGTATTATCCCTAATTATGATTACTAAATTAATACCAGTAATTTAAGTTACAAATATTTGAAATTTATATTAAAAAGCTTGGAAACAAGTATTTTGTTAAGATTATAAATATTGTGAGACAAGTGCTACCATAATCAAGTGAAAAAACTAATAATGGCAGTATAACGCTAGAGTGGGAACATGAGCATGGACATTGTGTGAGACTCTAAGTATCTGAAAAAAATCTGAGCAACAGATTACTTAATAATACTATAGTAAGCTATAGCAATATTATTTTCAGGCGAAAATCTTGTGGGTTGGGTATTTTAAACTGTCATCATTGCGCAACAGAAATATTTTACAATATTCCTTCTTTGTGTTCCTCCCATGTAATCTGAGGTAACGAAAGAAAAATGAAACTGTAATATGGTCATTTCATGAGCGCGCAGTGAAATAATTTGCATCTGACTGTAACGTTTACGCATCATTTATTAACTGCGAACAAAAGGCTTCTGAGTAAAGGAAAATAAGCTCTTAAGCTGGGCATTACTTTTATGTGAGTATTTTTTTAAATATAGAATGTTTAACAACATTAATCATATTTTGCTTTGATTTCAACTTTAAAACTGTAGAAAGCTTCAGTCGAAAGTTAAGAGATGTATTCGGAATTGAAAAACCGTAACCCGTTTTACCATAATCAGATATTCAGACTTTGGCAACTGAAAATTGGAGAGAAAAATAAGTATGATATAAAGGAAAAAACTACAGCTAACTTTTATAATGCACTCTAGCACGATTATTATTATGCCTGCAGGTGAAACGTTGCTTCAATTACGACTTAATGAATTCACGAAATGAAGTTTTGAAAACATAAATAGTTAGTTTCATCGTAGAAGGAAGAAAAAAAGTTCACACCATAGATTATTTCTGCAGTGATTTGCGTTCAAGTCACACTGTCAATTATATATTTGTCTACATGGGTAAAAATACAGTTCAATAACTAATGCATTAAGAAAAGCCTTATAATATATAGTCCTATGAACGTAAGTTTATGCACATGCATTAACTTAAATTCATAAGTGGTAAACATGAAGTCTAGATGAATTTTGACTGCTCTCTTTATAAAGTATTTTCTCCCTCCTTTCTGCGTGCCTTCGTAGTTTAACAGTAGCCTACTCGGCGCGTATTCGAGAGGTCCAGGTTTGAGACCCGGCGAGGGCATTGCTTATTTTTCATCTCTCCTGCTTCAAAATACCCTAATGTCTCTACAGTAGCGGCCGAACTAAAAGGTGATGGATGATGATTCTTCACTACCAGGATTTGGCGAGTAGGTCCCCTAATTCCCAATCGCCTTATAAAAGGGGGAGGAAAACATAAGGTATTTTCTCCCTCCTTTCTGCTGCCTTCGTGGTGTAACGGTAGCGTATTCAACGCGCTTTTGAGAGGTACAGGTTGAGTTTTGACGAGGGCATTGCCCATTTTTCCTGTCCCTGTTTCAAAATAGCCTAATGACTCTACATCTTTGTAGCACAATTTATCAAAAGCTAGGTTAAGTAAGTTTGCAAATAATGCCAAACAATAATTTTGCAAATAATGGTAGCATTGATTTAAAAATATCATCAGACGATCATAATTGCAAAAATTAACTAGGCTTGATTACGGGTATTCATTATACCGATTTACTGATATTAGCATCGTACGTCAGGCACAACAAGGAGTTTTATAGTACATTAATATTGAAAATGCAACTTACATCTATTTTATGATAAACTTAAAATGTTCATTAGACAGTATTCACGATGGAACATCGCTTTAGACAGAAAATGGAAAATTTAAATTCTTATACTTAAAATTCGTTTTAACTGAGAAATTTTTTAATTCCTCATAAGCTCTTCCCTAATCATGAGCCTGACGATTTCATCAATATCTATGAAGTTTCCTCTAGTTTTAAGAAAAGCCTTATCTGAAATGATGATAGAACATTTAAATTATCAAAGGGTAGCAGAAACGGTAATCAAAATCAGGCGGACGATTTCACTGAAGATGGAATTCAGAAGCTATTACGACAGAATAAGTGCCTTCGTATAAGTAGAAATTACGTTGAAAAGTAAACTGAGGCCAAGGATTTCAGGTAAAAATAAAATTGCTAAAAATGTGTTCTTCTGTTTATGTAATATTAAAATGGTACTTATTTAAAAAACACACTTCGTACATTTTTCAGAAAAACTACAGGAAAGAAAGCTTGGTGTATTAGTGCAAAACAATTCAGTCTTTTGTTAGAGAACGGTGTAAAAATACTTTTTTCAGGAAAACGTCAGCGGTTACTATGCATGCCATCACTAAAGAACATTTATAAGTGTAAAAGTTTCCTGATTTTAGAACGACTTGAAAAGAACAGAAACAAAGTAACAAACCAATCGACACGAAAGAGTGGGGAACTACACTGGTCAGCGCAAAGAAAGGGGGAACTACACTAAAAAAATTTCATTAAGTATAATTTTTTTAATTAAGTTGCAGTTAACTCTGGAGTAAGCGGGCCCCGTCCATTAATCCCAAGAAATCAGCACAGACTATGAACGTGACAAGAAAAGATTAATATTACACTCTTGAAAAGCATACTTCCAGTATTTGATTTGATCCTCTAAACGAGAATTCCCAAATTTAGATGCATACAGATGACTCTATTAAACTGAAAATGGTATCGAAAGCGCTTATTGTGTGTATGAGAATGCAGTTTTTGAACTGGAGTAGAAGAAGCGATTATGTTCTGCAAATACAGTTTTTCAAACAAAATTATTAGGAATTAAGGAAGCTCTTAAATATGTCAAGCAAAACAACAACTAGCTTAACAGGCAGCGAATCAAGCCTAAAATTAATATCCGTTAACACTCAAGCTCATCCGGTTTCAGAAATTCATAAAGAGTTATTATTATTCTTTCTTTCACAGTATGCACTCAGTCTAACTTGGAATTTCCCCAGATGTAATCCACAGATCCACGGTAATAAAAATGTTGATTCATTCGCCGCAGAAAACCATATCCAGGTATTTTCAACTTACAAAACCAAATTTCATACCTACAAAGAAATTTAGAAAAAAAAAAGCAAACAATGGGGTATTTACTGGAACCAAGCATTAACAGATAAAATATCACACTCCTTATTCTAAATTTTTCTCGTGAACTTCTCCGCAACTATAGTAAGTTCCCGACGAAAGTTTCCAGCCTCTATCTTCAGGTTTGGACAATATTTCAGCGATAAATCTATTTTTGGACAGTTTGGAGCCACAGACCCCCTACGTCTTCGAAAAGAGTATAATTTGCTTTTGTATTTCAAAAACTCTGCACAGGAGTGCCTTAGGTTGATTCTTATAAATTCCAATAGATAAAAAGCTAAATTTACACAATACGATCTTTTCGATTTTCGAAATACTGACTGCGATAATTTAGCTTTTAAACTCATTCCAGATTTTGTCCTAGAACCCAGTACAATAACTCATACATACCTACAGTGTTACTTTTGTTTAGAAAGCTCAGGAATTTGGTATTTATTAGTTTGGTACGTATTAGTTAATACGCAAAAATTAGTATGCAAATACCTATTTAAACAACACAAAACAAGAATCTTACAACATATAGTGTATTGCAAGACCTTCAGTTCTATAACTTACTTAATTTTATTGACTTTTACGTTCGTTATACTGTTCTGTGCTTTACACACAGTTTCGAACTACGATGATTACAAATATGATATATTAAGTCACTTTTGTAATATGGAAGATCTGTTTCTTTAATCAGCATCAAAAAATAGTCTTGTCTTTAGCGAAATGTCTGTGTCTTTCTCTCAGCACTATTCTTTCATCATGTTCGTAAATGTTTAGAGATTATATTATGTAATTTGTAATGTGTAATATTGCAGAGACATTAGGTACTTTTTTGAAAGCAGAAATCATGAAAAATGAGCAAGGCCCTTGGTTGGACTTGAACCACCGACCTCTCGAATACGCAGCAAGCTACACCACGAAGGCATGCGAAGGCGGGAGAAATACCTTATATACTCCCGCTTTTAAAAGGCGACTGGGGATTAGGGGACCCAAATGCCAAATCCAGGTGGTGGAGAATCATCATCCCCCACCCTTTTAGTTCGGGTGCCACTGTAGAATTATTAATTTATTTTTTAAACAGGAGAGATGAGAAATAAGCAATGCCCTCCCCGGGAGTCGAACCACGGACCTCTGGAATACACGCCGTTCGTGGTGACCACTACACTACGAAGGCATGTGAAGAAGGTGGGAGAAATACCTTACAATATGAATAAGAAATAATGAGATATGAATATGTATTTACAATACGTAAAATGAAATTTTATGTCTGACTACTAATCTGTAATGAAAAGAATATATGTATAATTTGTAACCTGTACTATCGAACGAAATGTAAATAGTAAAAGAATGTAATAGAAATAGAGAAAAGAGCAAGAAATAAAAAGATTGGATTAACTGAGAATGTAAGAAATTGTTAGCTTAACATTTCCTGGTTTACATGTTCAACTTAAATTGGACTCAACGTACCTATGTATTATAAATATTAATAAGGGGAATTTTATGTCTATTGCTTTTATAGTTGAAATGTACTCGTAGCAGGATGCAAAAATACACTCATGTCCATAAATTAAGGATAATTCTTAGTCACGCGGAAATCGAACTCTAAAATAAATATATCACCTGTAAAATTACTACACACATCTTCAAGAATCATATGCAAATTTCAGGAAGTAACAAGATGACACCGATGGTAGGTCACAATGACGAGAGTGTAAGAGAGAGATATATAAGGAATACAGGCAAAGAAGTAAAATTGTTCGCAGGCGCTTTATAAGCATTTCAGTGCAATAACCGAATAGTTATGACTCAAAAGACGCATTTGGATGATTTTTTACGTGGTAGAATTATCGGCCGTCTGGAATGTGGGCGTATCCAACTGGAAGTATCAGACGAACTTGGAATTGCCAAGAGTGTCATCTCCAGGCTTTGTTAACAATTTCAAGATGATGGTAATGTGATTAAACGTTACAGCACAGGTCGCCCCAGAGTTACAACGCCGAATGAGGAAAGGTATTTGGCAGTTACTGCCAAAAGAAACAGGCGGAGCACAGTCTCAGACCTGTCTCTTCAGCTCTCTTCAGCCACAGGTACGACAGTTTCAAGGCAGACCGTGTACAGACGCTTAGGGCAGATTGGTCTATATGCTCGTAGACCTGTCAGATGCGTTCCACTTACTCGCCTGCGGTTAGCCTGGAGTAGAGAGCATGCATTGTGCACACCGCAACAGTGGGCTTGTGTGATGTTTTCCGACGAGTCCAGGTTTAGCTTGCAGTCTGATTCTCGCCGGACTTTCATATGGAGAGCTCCAGGTACCCGTTACCATCAAGAAAACATCATTGAACGACACCGTTACGGTGGTGCAGGAGTGCTCGTTAGGGGTGGAATTATTCTGGGTTCCAGAACTGACCTGCATGTTCAAATTGGAACCATGACAAGCCAAATCTATCGGGACGTCGTTCTGGAACAGCATGTACGTTTGTTTCGGGGCCCCATGGGCTCACAATTTGTGTTTATGGATGACAACGCCTGTCCTCACCGTGCAAGCATCGTAAGCGAATGCCTTCAATCGGAGAATATCACCCGTATGGAATGGCCAGCATTCTCACCGGACTTGAATCCAGTAGAGCACGTGTGGGACATGCTTGGCTGACGAGTTGCAGCCCGTCAACCTCCTCCTACATGTCTACCGGAACTTCGGAGAGCATTGCTTTTTGAGTGGTGTAATATCCCCCAAGATCAGATCGATAATTTGATACTCAGCATGCCTAGGCTTTGTACGGACTGTATTGCATCGTCTGTGAGACATACAATGTATTAACAATCATACCAACCATGTAATATTGGTTTTTTGTAAATAGGTTTTTTTTTGTAATTTGCTCCAGGCAGAAAAAATCGCTAATTTTTTTAATAATATCAAACATATAGCATATCTTTTTTTTTTGCTCTTTACCTTTTGTTTAATAAATAAGCTTTACAAATAAGTCAGATTTGTTTAAATAGTTTGTCAGATTAGATAATAATTAAAAATTTGTTGTTACATGTACTAAGCAGTACATTTTATAATGCAATATACCTAGCATATTATATAATGTGATATGCCGCGCAAACATGGGCGTGTAACAACAAATATTATGGTTTGCGGGTAGCTGTGAATTTATTCAGCTTTACTCTCGTTGGTTAGTTTTCTGGGCCGATAACATGCTCAGTACTATTGAATATAAAGCATATGAAATTTGTTTAAAAAAACTGAAACATAACTGTAACATAAATTATATATTATGGGGCATTTACTATGTAATATCAGTAATGTAATGTGTATTATTAGCAGTATTTATACTGAAGTAGATGCAACTGTAATTGTAGAGACAAGTTGTGAAGACAAGTTGTGATAAACCATGGAAAGATCTTGAATTTGGGAGAACAGATGAATTTAGGGACAGGGCACCAAATCTAGAATAGTTAATTTTGAGGTCTCCAATTATTCTTAAAACAGCTGTCGTATTTTGTTATATCTTACATATATATACGTATATAAGCTGGCAGGAAATTAGTCGCTAAACATGGATGGCCTTTGATTGGCTAAAGAAAGAAAAAAAATGTCCTTAGAACAATTAATGGAAAATACGTACTTTATTTGTTACGGGACGTTGGCTGTCTATTAGAACATGACATGAAAGCTAGCTTTTTTACGTCGAGAAGATAAAAATACCTATAGAAGGAAAGCACGCAGCGCTACGAGTTCCAGCGACGATGAACAGTTAAGGCTTTCTTATGAAAATGCATGACAGAAAAGAAGAAGCACCTGCCGCATAAAAGGCATCACACTTGCACACTTACTTTACTAATAATCCTATGTAGATCGCAGTCCTAATGCTAAATGAAGACGATTTTCATGATGAAACCCTTTGACATTCTAAAATTATTCAAGTTGATTTACGCAGTTGTTTCGAATTCTGTTAAATGAAATGAAATTGACAGATATGTCAACAAATATTTAAATTAAGGTATATCAACAAATATTCATTTTTCTATATGATTAAGAAAGTTTCGCAACCTTCATTTTAAGAGATAATCCTGACACCGAAAATTTTGATTTAGCAACTGGCTAATAATTTCTACGTTTTTTACGTTAATATTCGTTCCCAAAGCTGCAGAGTGGGAAATAGTGGTTGTTTGACATGATATGATTATGGCCAATGGATTGGCCGCGGGTAAGATTTGGACCTTTCCCATGCGTAACTTGTATATGAAACTATTCCCTAAGAATATCCTTCATGAAATCATCCATCGTTTTAAGTCTTTTTACTATGTATTTTACCCTATAATTTATTAATCAATCAACCAGTCTTTAATATTCATACAACTCCTATCAGTCAAATTAATTTCATTGCATGATAGACTTCTTTGAGCAGAACTTGAAATACCAGCGAACTCTGCTTTAAATATGGCGTACACATCGGCTATAAAATAATATTTTGATAGATTATTGCTCTCATCAAATCCTTTCAATATAAGTACAATTTTAATAGAAATTAATAAAATTAATAAGATTTAATGATGCTTCAAATTCTAGCTTTGCATTTACTCGATTCTCATCAAGTCAGATCAAGGGGCTTTAGTGTGTTACATTTTAAAAATATGATACGTGTTAAGCTACTAATTTTTATCGTAGCAATAATGGTTTGCCAAGCCGGGTCTGATTGCTCTTGATTTGATTGATTCAGTTCCTACCCCTAAATAAATGTTTGCTCCTCTTTTTTAACGTTTCAATCTTTTCGGAACTGTATTCTAGAAATTTCGTAAGCAAATTTGTATTTTTTTGGCATATACACTCACGTTTGTGAAAATTGCAACACCAAGAAGGAATCGTCATAATTGAATGCAATTTAATACACAGTTGAGTGGTAGTGGTACAAATAAATGATTAAATGTTCAAAGCAAACAAACAAGAACAAGAGATCAGAATCAGTATTTTGTGTGGCCACCACGCGCCGCAATAAGTGCTGCTACACGACGTGGCATGGAGTCAAACAAAGTTTGAATGTCTGACTGAGGAAGAGCATTCCATATCGTTTGTACGCGTACCCAAAGTTCGTCTGCAGACGCAACAGGACGAGGATCACGAGCAAGACGCCGACCAATGACATCCCACACATGTTCAATTGGCGACATATCCGGGGAACACGCAGGCCAAGGAAGAAGCTGTACCTGCTGCGCTGCAAAGAAGGATTTAACAATCCGAGCAGTATGAGGGCGGGCATTGTCCTGTTGAAATACAGCGCCTGGCAAGCTTTGAAGGAAGGGAACAGCTTCGGGCTGTAGAACTTCACGGATATACCGGTTGCTGTTCAGATTGCCCACAATTCGTAGCAATTGAGATCGTCTATGATATGCTATGGCGCCCCAGACCATAACTCCGGGTGTTCGTCCACTGTGGCGTTCGATAATGCACTCCGGAAGGTGGCGTTCACCGGCATAGCGTCTGACACGAATGCGGCCATCATGGTACCACAAATTAAAGCGGGATTCGTCAGAAAACACGACATGCTGCCAATCAGCACGCCAGTCTCTATGCTGATTGGCCCATTGTAGCCGCAGGCGGCGATGGTCGTGCGTTAGGGGGATCCTGTATAAAGGAGTCCGTGCGCGCAGTCCACACTGCAGCAGACGTCTACGAATTGATGAAGCACACAATGAAACACCTGTAGCTATTGACCACAGTGCTGCCAATTGTCTAGAGGAAGCTGTACGGTCCGTCCGCGCCATGCGGACCAGGTGTCTATCATCGCGAGCTGACGTCACATTTCGGGGTCCACTCCCGGATTTCCGAGTTGTCCGACACTCGTCCGTCCACTGCTTCCAAACGCGCATCACTGTGCTGCTGTTACGCTGCACACGAGAGGCTACTGCACGATACGACAATCCAGCTTCACGAAGGCCGATGATTCTCCCTCGTTCAAACTCTGTAAGTTGTTCAAATCTCGCTCTCTTTCGTCGACGAGGCATAAGTACAGATTGAGTTAACGTTTACCACTAGCAGATAACCACCGATAACCATACACGCCTCGCTACAGCCGTCTATTTATTCGGATCCATCAGCCGTTCAGAGGGCGCTGCTCAGCATACGCATGCACTACGGATTTGCAATTCTAATCATTTGCATATCATGCGCTACTTTGCATTTCCTGAAAATTTCAGCTCACTCGCGTAAGTCCTTCATGGTGTTGCAATTTTCACAAACGTGAGTGTATATATATATATTTGACTCAAAACCGCATTTTTGGAAACACGCTCTTTTACATGAACATCAGTTACATTAAAATTAGCGACAGCCATGCCTTAAAAATTCAAAAATTGAAACCTTTTTTTTATTTCTTTAGTAATAAACAACTCATTTTAATGTTTTATTATAAACAGTAAAACAATTCAAAAACCGTAAGTCATTATCTTATATGTTTATACTCCAGCCTTAACAAAGAATGAGGCAGACTAATATGCGGATTAGCCTAATCTGTCCTATAACATGTGTCAGAAACAGTAACTTCAGAAAGAATCGTAAATAAAATCCACTGTACAGTTTCGGCGCAAATCTGGAGTTCCGAAGTATTTCTTTTATAAAAATTAGTTTTTATTAACCTATTATTGGACTTGTGCATTCAATGTATTACGAACCCGTAAGTACGCAACAGTACTTTCAAGACAAGTTTGGTCTATATAGCTTAACATTTAATATAAACAAGCATAAATTAATTTCAATGCATTAACTCCAACACTAAATTTTAATATTACAAAATAGTATATACAGCATTATGAAAGCTCAGTGCTTTATAGAATAAATTACTATTATTATTAGTACAATTAATTCTTTCTTTAATTTAGGTGGATTATTTATAAAAGAAGATTTTTTTGATGCGTTTCGTACTTAAAAGTTAATAATAATCATATATTATTTTTTAAAACGAATTTCGAAAATTCCGCAACTAATTTTCGCCCAGTCCTTGTTATTCACCTGACGCGAGTGAGGCACTTACCTCACCTTTGCCCCGGCTCTAGGCCAGTCATTCCTCACTCCAGTCGACATCAAGTTTTCCTCAGTAAGTGCCATAGCATCACCATTGATGTGTGTTCTCATTGCATATGCCATCGTAGCTTCGTGACCTTAGAGCCTTAAATCACAATGCACGTGGAAAATTAGCTCCTAGCCAGAAGTTAACTCTGGCTCATGGAATACGTAATTTTTGCACATTTTGTACGGACTGTTCGAACACGTTTTAATGGCAAATACAGCAGCTGAGAAACTGGTCCGTTTGCATGGTTTCTCCAATTTCAAGTTGTATATAAGCTTAAGTTTTATGTGTGAGATCACCTGAAAGCCAAAATTTATGATCATCTTTTTTCTATATATCATGAACTCCAGCAAAGGCTTAAGGAAGCTGTCATACGGTAACTATAATGCGCGCTAGACTCTTCAATAAATTGTTCTACGACGATCTCCTGTTTGTTCGGATTTCAGATTTTTACCACAATAGTCACGACTGCATGATTTTTATTATTCTTATAATAGTATCCGATTCCGTGTTACAGGTTTAGCGTACTGCATCCGAACTTCTCATCTCGCCTTAAAAACAAACGTTTTTTTGTTATAAATTTACGCGATCCTTTTGTTTTGTTTGTTTTAGCTTGGAGAACATTCTTTTGGCGCCTTGCGATTTAAATATCTGACACCTTACATATTTTTTATTTCTTTAATCTCCCTTAAAGTTCTGAGTAAGAAGTTTAAGAAAGAGCATTATAAAAATATTAAAAGCCTATTGTATATTTAATAATAGATGCTGCATTGATATAGATATAAAAATATCTTACAGAAATCAGCTATATATCATATGATCCTCTGATTCAAGTTAGCCTCTGTCTCTGTGCTTACTATTAAGCTTCAGCGCTCGGAAGAGAGTTACCTGGCCGAGGTAAGTTGGTGAACACTGGTAGTTCGGTCTGAGGTTCAAATCCCACGTATGGGCTGGCTGCATGGGCGTTTTCGTGGTTTTTCCCACGGGTAGAGTGTATAAGAGAAAGTTTCCCTTAGAAAGTTCTCTACAAAGGCATCCCTCCTTTTAGGCAGGTAATCCTTGAGGCTTTGCCGTAATCACATAAACTAAACCAAATCAACATTTTAACTACAAAAATAAATTTCTCACTTTAATAAATAAGAAAAATCATGCACAACTTACTATCATCACTACATCTTGCCCTTCCAGGAAAGGGATGCAAAGGCACAGAAAATGGAGAGGGTATCATCGTACCTATGAAATAACAACCTTAAGGGAACTTGGTAGGGTCAAATTAATTATTACAGTTGTATTAAAAATCCTTTTTAGGTTACAATACATTAAATTACACTATAAAATATGGCATAAGTAATCATATTTAGGGAAAATATATCCTAGTATATGTTTCTTCCTAAAAATCTTATTCATTTTCCTTTTGACTAAAGAAAACAGAAGGAAATTTAGAATTGGATAAAGAAGAATAATTTTTGTAAGTTAGAATGACTATTGAAGATTTCTTAAAAAGTAAGATCTTAATGCATACCGAAACCAGCTCAAGTTATCATTAAAGATATGAACATTTCTATGTGTGGTTATCCTTTCCTAGAAAAACATCCGATTCATGTACTAAGAAAAGTGATCCACAACGGTTCATTAAAAAATTCTAAATTCATTAATTTTAATAAACTATTGAATTCTTCCTTTTAAGCACCTACTCTAATGGAATTTTGGAAGAGGTATAACATGAGAAACATTATCAAAAGTATGGGCCAAGCATTGGATGAATTAACGGCAACCAATATGAGGCAATGTATCATACCCTATTGCGCACCTGATTTCATTAGTTCTGAACTGACAACTGTGTTCAAGCGCTGCACGAGAATGAATTTTGAACAATTATCAAAAACTAATGGAATGATTAAAAATTTGGCAAAGCATATCAAGCAAGATGAACACAGCCTTAACTATTGGCCGAACGATACAGTTTGTTGCAACAAAGAATTCTACGAAGAAAACAGACGGAAGACGAAAAAATGTGAGGATACTGATATCGCAATTTTTAGAAAATAAAAAGTGTAATACAAACAAACATTCATTTTTTAAAATTATATCTAATAAAGACATTGGAGTTATTACTCGTGTTTTATTTAATCAAAACAGGAAGAAAAAAATTATTTCGGTTCAAATTATCATTTTTGATATGTGTTTAGCTTCTCGTTTAATCCGGTTTCAAATTGATCGGGATACTAAAGGTAACAGTAACCCGGAGCACGCGATGTATTCGTTGTACTTAGAAATATTTGAAGAAAGCACCAGGCAGAAATTAACCGTTTTGAGGGAAATAATCGATTAGTAGGTTAATTAAAATTATTCAGCCAATTTCAATCTTTTCCATATATGGAAACTACGTCATCTAATTATCTTGCATCCATTTTGAGCAAACTGCAATATTTCGCTAAGTTTACAATTTTTAAGTTTGATTTCGTTATAATTCAACTTAAAACAATTTTTCGTGGTTCCAACACCAAGGATCATTATGGCGGAGAAGTAAAACAGTCCAAGACTGAAGACATAAATTCCTAAATATTTCTAGACAAGCTGGGCTAATTTATGTTGTCCGAAGTAACGGGTAAGGGCAACAAATGGCAACTCCTTAGGAGGATCAATATTTGTTTAAAACGATATACTGTAACATATTGTCTTTAGATCTTGCAGTTATTACTCTGAAATCCAAATGAAAAGAAGTGTATCTGGAAGACATAAAGAGAAAGGCTAAAATATGGGGCTCCTAGTTCAGGATTTGCCAAAGGGGTTTGCACTGGCCTCCTTAGGCCTCGATGAAGTTTCAAAGGGGATGAATGATAATCAAGACAGCGATAGCCAAATATACGTGGCAACGGATCGATATAATCAAGATCACATCGATTATGAAAATTTTATTATAAATTTTATAATTAATTGTTTACTGATATAAAGCTATATCGTAAAAAATCAAGTTTTATTCAAAACAATAAGTAAATAACTGAATGCGGAAAACAAGAAACTGGTTGAATATTTTTGAACCAAATGATAATAAAAATAATGCAAAAAATAATAAAATGTAAATCTAATAAATATTTTTTTTTATTTTCAAAACATGTGTTTATATTTAGTATAATTGCCTTTTTAAGTTAGAAAATATTTTCTCGCTCTTTCCAGCATGCCTCCGTGGTATAAAGGTGCACATTCGGCGCATACTTGAGAAGCCCAGTTTCGAGTCCCGGCGAGGGCACTGCTCATTTTTCACGTCTCTTGCTTCAAAAAGAAAAAAAAAATGACAGTGGCGCCCGAACTAAAAGGTGGTGGACGATAGTTCGTCACCAAGATGATTTGGCGATTGTGTCCCCTAAAATACCTTTTATACCCTCATAAAGGAGGCGTATGTAAGGTTATTTTCTCCCTCTTTCCAGCATACCTTCACGGTGTAACGGTAGTACACTCGGCGTGTATTCTAGAGATCTAGGTTCAAGATCCAGCGAGGGATTGCACATTTTTCACTTCTCCTTTCGTCACCACCACGATTTAGCTATTGGGTCCCCTAATCCTCAGTCGTCCTTTAAAAGTTGGAGTATATAAAGGATTTTCTACCTCTTTCCAGCACGGCTTCATGGTGTAACGGTAACACTTTCGGTGCGTATTCGAGAGATCCAGGCAAAGCCGGGACGAGGGCGAGGCAGGTGAGGCACTTGCCCCAGGCGAACAAATAGAAGGGGCGCCAAATTAGCTACTCGATCAAAAATTCAGAAATTTTTTTTTTTTTTTTTACTTTTGGAATACATCACTGAATATTAAAAGAATTTTGTGTTATAAACAATCCAGCTAGAAAAAGAAAAACTAACAGCATTAATTTATTCTCAAAAGACATGAGCTTTCACAGTAGTGTATGTAATATTTTCTAACATTAAAATTTGTTATTGATAGTAGCTTTAAGGAACTAACGAACTGTATAGGCTAAACTTTCATAGAAAACATTATACTCCCGATATTAGTTGCTCTTTGCTGTCTCTCTTTAGTTTGACTTAAGCTCTTTATTTTTTTTAGTCATAACAAACTTGTCCACTAACTAAACGCAGACGGCGAAATAACTGCTGAGTTTTGCAATTTCACATACGTATTACGGAATAGCATCCGAAGAATAAACAAGGGTGATTGAAAATGAAATGTACCATATTTATTAGTTACTGCACTTTTTTTTAATAAAATTTTCCAATAAACGACGCGCATGATTCGAAGTTTTTGGCTTGTATTCACACTCATGTTGCGTGGGAACTGTATGGATTGATTCATTTAATGTTATTTCTGAAGCAGATGCTGAATGATTAAACAAATTGGTTCATTCTTTGTCAACTGGGATGTAAAGTTATAAGGTAAGATAAATGTTTTTTAATAATTCTATTGTTTATATTGAGACAATAAAATAAATTTTTCAGTTTTAGAGAACTAAAAAGAGGAGGTTTAAAATTTTGAGTACTTTGTGGAAGATTTAAGACAAACTGTTCTGGCTAATTCTAATGTAATTAATTGATTCTGACGTAACAAATATCTTATAAAAATTTAGTTTTGTTCCCTTGACTCTTAACGGGAACGATATAAAAATACATTTAAAACATATGCTTCTTGCTGAAAAAATTTAAGAAATACTCTTTGCTGTGAATAAAAATTAATGATAAGCACCTGCCAGAGTCTCGAATTTCATAGATGAAACATGAAACAGTAAAACATAGAAGATCGCGAAAAACATAGAAATTTCTTGAGTTAATTGATGAGGCTCAATAAAAGTAAAGGTAAAATGTGAAGTATCATTAAGCATAAGCATAATTAAAATTATGCTTTTATTCTCGAGATATCACGAGATTGTTAGGAAAAAAGTGTCTGACAGCCAAACTATTGGCATATTTAAATTAGATGGCATATAAATTTCTGCTCAAGCTCAAATAAACTTTTCGTCGGCGGTGGACAATTTAACTGATGAAAGATTCTGTAAATATTAACTGATTTCATGATTCTGTAAATATTAACTGATTTCATTTATAAGGTATTACTCCCGTCTTCTTCGCATGCCTTCGTGGTGTAGTGGTCAGCACGCTCAACGCGTAACCGAGAGGTACGTGGTTCGATTCCCAGCGAAGGGGGGTGCTCATTTTTTCATTCTTCTGCTTCCAAAAAATCCTAATGTCTCTACACTGGCACCCGGTGGTTTAAAAAACTAAAAAAGGTGGTGGATGATGATTCTTCACCACCGGGATTTGCCGATTGGGTCCCCAAAACCCCAGTCGCGCATTAAAAAGGGGAGTGTATATACTCCCGCGTTCTTCGCATGCCTTCGTGGTGTACTGGTCAGCACGTTCGAAGCGTAATCGAGAGGTCCCTGGTTCAATTCCCGGCGAAGGCGTTGTTCATTTTTCATGTCTCCTGCTTCCGAAATACCTAATGTCTGTACACCTTGATTAATCTATTCTAATGACGCTCGCGACACTATATGCCTTAGAAGCGATGCTTTTGTGGAGGATATTCTGATAGAACTCTGATATTCAAGGTACAGAAGAATAAATGCAGTCAATCTGATCACTACAATACACTGTTTGAACAAGTTGCCTCTGTTACCCCTCGGCCACTTCTGAACGCGAACATTAATGGAAAGACCAGAAATGTAGAAATTATTACTTAGTAGTTGTTAAGAAGAATTTCCGCAATCAAAAATATCTCTTTAAGTGCTTAAAATGAAAGTAGAAATTTTACTTAACATACGGAAGAGGATTATTTGTAAAACTGCGTTAAAGGTTTAAAAAAAAGAGAGAGAACTATAAAATTCATTGCACACATAAGAGAATTTCAACGAATGACGGAAACATATTCGTATAATTTTAGAAATGCGAAATGGTTTCTATAATAACCATACTCAGGTTTCATTGATATTGCAATGTACAGAGGATTAGTAATTTAAATAACGAATTATAATGGATTCTGATGTATTAATAACATAACTGTGGTAAAACAACATTGCAAATTTTACATAAAGAAACCATAGCTCGTATTTAAAGTATGTGATATTTTTCGTTTTGTAACAACCCGAACTTCATAATTTTCTACAAAGCCCAGTAAGTACAGTTAAATTCTTATCTCTTATGACTACCTTCACTTAGCCAAGAAAAACTTTCAAACACGGCCATTCTCTCTATAAAACATGAGTTAAGTAATCAAATACATATATATTTTGCGCGTGTGTGTATAATGTTATGTTTTCAAACATCATTTAGTATTATTTATTTATTCTTCCCCCCAACAAATAGGTAAATAAATAATCTTGCATTTTATACAGGGGCGCACGTTTAGCGCTTTGCCTCAGGTGAAAAAATATATAGACACGGCTCTGGGTCCAGGTTCAAGTCCCGGCGAGACACTGCTCATTTTTCGCGTCTTCCGCTTAAAAATCCTAATGACTTTACAAAATTACCTATGTCTATTTATTTGTACTATGATTACGTTGTATTGTATATTATAGAGAAAACGGTAATGGAATCGATGAAGAAAACCGTTCTTTTAAAAGAAGGTAAGTACAAAAGGGGGCTGGCAATTCTCTGCTCTAATTAGAACAGACGACATCCGAATTAGTGCTGAGAAGCTGCGGGTTATAGCCACAATGATAAGTTAGCCTAAAATTTAGCGGCCACTGAAGATTCAGTTTAAAGACTAATCTTGGTTATTTTAATGTGTTTATGTTTGAGAGGAATGAGGAAATAGTGTTGCTAAAACAAGGGTATGTTATCGCTGCGGCCGTTGAGATCTTTAAAGGAAAAGTTAAGATATTAAATAAGCGTATGTCTCTGCACATATTTACCGAAGGAACAGTGAGTGGCAAGCGATACTGATATGACATTTTACGGGAATACAATAAAGTTTTAAATACGTATCCTCCTGAGTTTGATTTTATGTATGATATGTTTATACCCTGAAAGCTGGTTTCCAGGGAACAAACTAGCAAGAATTTCTAGAAAGCAAGAACGTCTTGAAAACGTTATCAGCGAAATTTCCAAATTTAAAATGAATTAGATATTATAGATTTAAAATGAATCAGAAAATGTTTTAGATACATTGTAAGGCTTATCCTAAGTTTATTAACAGTTATTTTAAGTTTTATATCTTTCCTATCTTATTCTAATTTCAGCTTACAATTTCCTGCCAGAATGTAAATTCAGAAACGCAGTTAATGCAAATGAGAAAGAGTACTATTTAAGTCATGACTTCACCGACTTCAAGAGAGAAAGTCTGATACCCTGACTAGCGCGCGTTTGCCTTTTGGCTACGTCTCTCTTACCTATTGCTAGGCTCGGCCATACCTTAGGCTCTTGCTTGGCTTCGCCGATTGAATTAATACTTAGGGACCAACTAGTTAGATTTCTGATAGCTTCGGCTATGCCTTTCAAATAGCTTAGTTAAGCTAGTTTTAGTTTAAATTATTATTATTTTAAGTTCAAGCCCGAGTGGCGGTTTGTGTAAAGTTCCAAGTAGGAACTGACTGATACTGAAACATAAAGGGTTATAAACCCTTTTTAAGTCTTACGTGTTCTGTTCACACACTTAAGCGATTATTCGCTTGTTAGTGTTCGTGGGGTTTTAAGTTAGAACTTTAGGATTAAATAGTAAACCCCCACAACATTAAAAACAGCTATTGCAAGATGTCAACCTCTCATTTATATTCCGTAATCTCACTGTGACAAGCGGTTAGAGATGTTCACATTTCTCACTGAATTCAATGGATTAAATCTATATTTAAGTCATTTAAAGAGTTTTGCAGTAGGCACAGCTTAATGTGATCACGTTTGTCCAGGACTATTCTGATAGTATTAACTGAATCATAACATTAAGCGACGAGAAAAATATCCTTCAATATTCTTCCCGGACTTTAATTAATTTAATACAAATGGAACTAGAAAAATCTTAATATTTACTTTCTCATCATTTAAATTAGCTGAAAATATCACTGAGAATTAATTGTTTGCATTTTTTTTATGCAAAAGTTCGTTTTTATTTATAAGATGTTCTTATCCAAAATGTTTCCGGAAATTATTTGGCAAACGCAGTGACCTTATTTTTAATTCTTGTAGAGCATTTCTATGTTCAGCATTTGTACGTAGATCACTGACTTCATCATTATATTCTTCAGAAAGTTTATCACATGATGGACTTGTTTCAGAGAGCAACTTGGCACCTACATTCTATCATTGACGCTATAACTTGAGGTTTTCCGTCTGTATCCACCAACAATTAAATTCCTTACAATACACGTTAGTTGAAGGCGTTGTTTTTAGTTCCACCATTACATCGTTTATTAAAAGTTTGTAATTAATGGCGAAGCGATGCAGATTAATTACAAGAAGCAATGGACTCTATTAAAATGCAGTTTTATTTTCGATTTAAAAGAAATTGCTTTGCGAATCCAGCTAAAAAAACGAACATCTACCACGCCCCTTGAAGCACTCCAAGAGCTTTAAAGGAAAATACAAGATAACCTGAAAAATTGTAAGAAAATATTAGTATATAATCAAACTTAACAATGCAAAAAAGGCTATGTTCTAAAGAGTTCAAAGTTCATAGTGTTTGACAGGTAAAGGACAGAGCTTAAATTTCTCCATTGGCAGTTCGAACATCCACAATTCGAATTTTGTTATCCGATCCGGGATATACACGAATTATTCTACCCAATTTCCACTGAAGAGGTGGTATGTTTTCTTCTTTAATCAGGACTAAGTCGTTAACAGACATATTTTCGTGAGATTTCTGAAAACTTATTTTGATGTTGTAACTCAGATATTCTTGACTCCATTTTTTCCAAAAATTTTGGAAAATTAGTAGTCTCAGTTTCCATCGATCAACAATATTTTTCGGTTCTTCTCAATTTCCTTCGGGCAATGATGTGAGGCATGTACCAATGAGGAAATGTCCAGGTGTGAAAGCACTAATGTCATTTGGATCATCAGATTGTGGAAATAAAGGCCTCGAATTCATACAGGCCTCAACCTATGTTACCAAGGTTGTGAATTCGGGATAACTCCAAATCGCTGCTCTCATTGATCTTCGAAGATGATACTTTATAGATTTTACAGAAGATTCCAAAAGTCCTCCAAAATGTGGTGCGGCTGTAAGAACGAAATTCCATTTAACATTTTCTGAAGTCAGGAAAGAATAGAGATATTCATTTTTTTGACATAAAAAGAAAGCCTTACGTATTTCCTTGCTAAGCAACCTTGAAGTTTGAAGTTCGTGGCACAGTCACTAAATATTTCCTTTGGTTTTCCTCTCCTGGATATAAACCGTTTTAATGCTTCCACACAAGCCTCAGAAGAAAGATCTTCGACGACTTCAAGATAAACTGCTTGCATGGTAAAACAAACAAAAATGCAAACATAACGCTTGAAAGCGCTTTGTCCACGGCCTGCTCTCTGTGCTTTATCATGAATGGGCCGGGAAAATCCCTCCCCACTCGAAAAATGGCTCTTGAAGCTGTAACTCTATCGGCCGTTATTTGTTTCGCAACTCTGTGCAACGACGTCTACAACAAACAAGACAATTCTTAAATAATTTTTTATTTCAGATCTAGCAGCGATAATCCAAAACCTTTGTCTCATTATAGAAAGCAAAAGTGCAGGAAGTGCATGCAAATACATTTCGTGATGATGTCTAATAATGAGCTTAGAAATGAAATGTTTTTGAAGAATGAGCATAGGAGGTCTTTGATTTTCCAAAATATTTGAATTCTTTAATCTTCTTCCAACAAGAATAATTTGCCCTTCATCAAGGAATGGATTTAAAGAAAGTATTTGGCTGTTCGGTTTCACAGATGTTCCACTCTTTAAGCTTGATTCTTCGCCAGGAAACTCAGAATGTTGTAAAATTCTTATTATCGTACAATTCGCATTGTTATGTTCTTCACTGGCAAGAAATCCTGTTTTCTTTGAAGTGCGCTTCAAACAATTGTTGATAAATCGTAAGCAATAAGCAACAATACGGCATAATTTTATCCAAGATGAAAATTTCCAAAATTCATCATCAATTTTAACTAAATTAGAAATAGATGCATTTTCTTTCTTCCTTGGATACTTCTTGACTGTCCGATTCCATTTGTTTATCCAATACAGATTCCGGATTAAAATTCTGTAACCAGGAAGGTCCATTGAACAATTGATCACATTCAATCAATTCATTAGGTTGTAATCCTCTAGTATTATAATCAGCAGTATTACTTTTTCTTTGAACGTGATTCCAATTCATCTCAGGAATGGCAGTTTGAATTTTCGACACTCGTTTGGCTACGAAAGGAAGCCATCTCCGTGATTCAGATGCAATCCAAAATAAAATGATAGTAGCAGGAAACAATTGCAAACAATGCAAAACAATTACTAGCAGGAACATTCAAGCATTTCATCGTTATCTTGAGTAGATTTGCTAGCAATAGTGCAGAACATAGTTGTAGTCGTGGTAAAGATTGCGCTTCAAGGGGTGCAATTCTTGTTTTTGCACATAACAATAATACTTTACTTTCTTCTTCAGATAACGATTTGGCATAAATAACAGCACAATACACCTTCTCAGATGAATCACAAAAGGCATGTAACTCTATCTTCCAATGATTATCAATTAAAATCATTCTAGTAATTTTAAAATTACTATGCGAATTTAGTTATTCCTGAAAACAAGTCCAAATGGTCGATCGTTGTGGATTAAGAGTTTCATCCCAAATTAGCTTGTCAGTCCACAAGTCTTGAAGAAATATTTTTGCAAAAATAACAACTGAGGCTAACCAGCCTAAGGGGTCAAAGAGTCTGGAAACTTCTGACAGCACATTCCTTTTAGTAACAAGTGAAATTACAGAAGGTAGGTTGTTAAAATTAAATGTGTCACATTGGGAATGCCAGTTTATTCCTAACACCTTTCTTGATTGTTCCTTGAAAATGTCTAACTGAAGTGCATTTTCTCTAAGTTCTTTTGGTATTCCTTCTAATACACCAGGCATGTTAGATGACCATTTCCGAAGTATGAAGCCTCCTCTACGCATAAGATTATCTATATCATGTACTAAATTTTTGGCAGCAGTTCTTGATGCAGCACCCTGTTAAAAGATCATCCACATAAAAATTAGATTTGATAACTTCCGAAGCCCTTGGGAAATTCCTTTGTTCATTTAAAGCTAACTTGAGAAGAGAGGGAACGGGTTGATAAGAAGGGTGCAAGGTGAAGTTCCGTATGTCACCGTTAGTAGTGGATATTCTTAAATTGGTTTATTCACATGACTTCTCCAAAGAATGCGCTGAAAACTGGTATCTTCTTGATGCACACGAATTGGTCTATACATTTTTTCTATATCCGCACAGATAGCAACAGCATATGTTCTAAATCGGATGAGAATGTCGAACGACTTTGGGTGAATTCTAGAACCTACGCGTAACAGGTCATTAAGTGAATATCCAATGGATATTTTTGGTGATGCGTCAAATACAACCCTTAATTTAGTGCTAGTGCTTGATGGTTTATATACTGGGTGGTGAGGTAGAAAATAGACTGTTAGAGGGACAGGTTCAGAATCAGGAATGACTTTCATATGTTGCAAATGCAACTATTCATCAAGAAACCCCTTATATAAGTTATACAGTTCGGGTTTTCTCACTAATCTATTTTCGAAAAGGAAAAACCTTTTCAAAGAAAAATTCACTTGAGTCTTCTAATTCTGACGGCGATTTATTGAATGGTAATCTTACTACATATCTACCTGTGTTGTCTCTTATGAGAAGTTTTAAAATGTTCCTCACACCTTACTTCAGATTACGACAGAACAATTTCTTCCGGAACTGTTTCAAGAGTCCAAAATTTCTTAACCAATTCATCAGTAGTTAACTCTAAATTATTTAATGATATGCAAGAGTTTACATAAGAATTAACTAATACTGTTCCTGAAATGATGCAACCTAATTTTGAACGAACAGCTGTTGGAAGTTCTTGGTTTTGTTTAATTGGTTCACCCAAAACAAGTGACATGAAAACATTGACTCCTAGAAGAATATATATTGGAGCAGATTCATAAAATGTAGGACCCGCCAAAATCAGATGACTGAAAGAATTCACAATATTTCATGGTAATGATACGTGTGGTAAGTTTCCACAAATCTTGTCTATAACAAAAGCAGAAGTTGAAAAGGAAGGTTCTGAACGAAAGCGAGGGGAGAAGGTAATCTTCAGTTCACCATTTGTTTGAGATGCGGTTGATTCTAGGCACGATATCTGGATCTTTGCCTTTTTTCTATCCAGACGATGTTTTGAAATACAACTCTCAGTAATGAGCCTGCAAGCCAGAATCCAACAAGGCTCGACATTGTACAAAATTACCTAGTACATCACGAACTTTAATTACAGCAGTGCACAACAAAACTTCTTGTTTATAGTTCCATTATTCACAAAATTAGAGTGTATCTGATTAAAATTATTAGAAACGTTATCTGGGATAGTATTTTCTGTCATAGTTTGAGGAGTAAACTCCCTTGCATGAACGGACGATGTATTTTTATTATTATCTGTACCAGATAAACCAATATCTCGAAATTTCTTGAAATGCAATAATGAATTATGATTATTATGACTCGTTTTGCATCTACTCAAGCTTTTACAAGCCTTAACATTATGCACAAAATTGAATCACTTGCAAACAGCCAATTTACCGAATTGATCACACTTATATAAGTAATGATCCTTCTTACAATAAGGACAATTTGTAGTAGTTTCTAAAACCAACGGTGTGACTTCAGAACTTATCTTTTTTTGCTTCAAATTGGTTTTACTGTTGTGATATGTTCTAGCATGTTCCTTTAGAAACGTAAGTAATTCGTTTAATGTTCCTAGTTGATCGCCTTTTAAATGTCTCTCATACCAAATGCGTGTATTTTTATCCAATTTTTCTACAAGTAAATGAGTTACCAATGGGTCACCTTCGACCTTTGTCCTAGAGCATTTAGGGAACGAATGCATTCATTAGTGACGTCAACAAGATTCAAAATAGCGTCCGCTGAATCAGAAACATTTGGATGCGTAACAAGCTTCTTAATTAATGAATTCACCAGTTCACGTTTATTCGAAAATCTATCTTAGAGTAAATCCCAAGCAATTGCGTCTGATAAATTAACATTATTGTGTACACTGGCCTTAAAAAGATCGCTAAATGTAAGCTATTGATCTAAATTTCCATTAAAGGTAGGTAAGGTTAATTTCGGAAATTTTACTTCTGTAATATCTGATTTAACACTAACTAAACTAACATTATCAAGACGAGAACCCATTCGTTCTAAATCGAAGTAGTTGTCTAAATCGAATCAATTGTACTTCGAACTATTTGATATTCTTCAACATAGGTATCAACTTCCTTTACCTCACATGTTACATAAATGTTATCAAAAATGCGTAAAACATCTGTACTTATAATATTCAGTTTCTTTTTTAAAAAAGTTCGATTTTTGCTTGATTGGCTTCAGCAATCTCAGAATTAATTTTATCTTTCAATTTCATCAAATTTCCTTTAGCGACTCGTTTCTTTACTAACAGTGATTTCATATCTAGTTTGAAAAATGTAAAATTGACTTACCCTAAATTGATACAGCAGATGCGTTCTTTCAGATGAGTCTACAACAGTCCGTAGCATCAAAATTATTTGATTAATTCCAGAAATACATATTACCCATCAGACGATGGCAAATAAATATTCGTTTCAGAGATTAAAAAGGAAGAGATTAAAACACTAAATGAAATACAAGATGCGAAACTTTGTAAACAAATCTACGAATCGAAAATAGTAAAAATGGCTTATGCGGCTTTCGTAGCGTACGAAAATTAAACTTGAGCAAAAGAGAATTATTGTTTCCAAAAAAGTCATAAATTCTCCGGTGAAACAGGACCAAAAAATAGTTAATGGCGCAGCTATGCGGATTAACAACTACAAGTAATGGACTGTATTAAAATGCGATTTTATTTTCAAGCTAAAAGAAATTGCGCTGCGAATCCAGCTAAAAAAAGAATATCTACTCTCGACTCCAAAGTACAAGTAGCCATGTGATTGATTGACTTTATAAATCTACTCTCGTAATAGCAGCGTCATCTACCAACTTAAATTTAATAATAACAGATTGGCAAGTTTAAAACAGTTGTTTAGTGTTTTTTCTGAAACGTAAATGCAAGAGGCTGCCAACATTCATTGTTTATTAAAAGATTGGCAAGTTTAAAACAGTTGTTTAATGTTTTCTCTGAAAGGTAATTGCGACATGTTTTCAGCAAATGCAGGGCATCAAGAAGGCTAGCTCTCCTTGATAATTAATTTGCACTCAAAAGGTATCATCGTTTTTACAAAGGACTCTTAACACTGATTTCACAGCACTAATATTCTTTCTTCGCTCCCTTGATTAAATGGCTGATATAAGGCTGTGGAATTTACTGGCAAGTACACAACTTCAGTATGTTTACGACAGACATTAAAGTGGTGTGCAAATTCTCAATAAGAAGTATGTAGAATATCATTCTGAATTTTGTCATTCCATTTTAGATGCCATTCAGTGAAAATTGCTGTCGTTATCCAGGCTTCTGCTTCACACTTTCTTTCTATTACTCCTTCACAGCCTAGGGAATTTTGCCTTTTTTCTACAGCTAATAGTTTTTTACCACATGTATTAAAACAGCAGAAAAGGGTCACATGATCTTTTTGCTATTTTATACCCTTTAAACTTTCAGCTTTAAATAAATATATACATTGAGGCAATGCATGATTGTATAGATCTGTTTCGTCGGCATTTTAAATGTTTTCAGAACAATACTTCGTATACAATTTAGATTTAGACCATCCATTTGATAACCATGTTTCTGCAGTAGGTAAATCAATATCTATTTCTTCACCATGAATGCTTTTGCAAACAAATGTTTTCTATTTTCTTCCACAGGTTACACCAGCCATCTATGGTTACAAAATCTATTTTTCATTTTTAGGGCTAATTATAAAGCGTTCTGCCACGTCAATGGAATGTTAGCTATCACGTTTTTTCATCATTTGTAAACCTAATCTCTAACTCTTTATTCCCACAATACCCGTTTCATGTTTTCAATTCCGATTTTGCTTCGATTTACGAATAATATCTTCACGAAGCCTTAACCTTCATAAAAGGGGTTGAAAAATTTTTATCTTGAGAACAACATTCCCCTAAGTCAGTTTCGGGAGTATCATAACGGTTTAGCATGCGTATTTGATGCTCAGACTATGATCATTACGCGCTTTGCTAGATTCCATTATAAAACCCTAAGCAGAATTAAAAACGAATATTATTTTAGAACAGAATATTCATAAAAAATAATAAGCTCAAATGAAGCGGAGACGTTTGGTTGCGAAAAAAGAAAGATCATCTAAAATTTCGCTTCGTTATTCGAGAATTCTAGTTAGTAAAGTCAATCTTCCTAAAACTTTGAAAACGGGTTCCGTAGTAGGTTGCCTTTAATAAAAATCAAGCTGCTTGGCACTTAGTCCCTTAGTAGACAACATGTTTCTGCCATTTCTCAATTTCTGTATCTATTCCGATCTTATACTACCATTATACTTATATTTAAAAAATTATTCTGTAATATTTTGATAACATTAACCGACTTGATGCGAATAAGAGACTTGGCATATACCAGTGTTCAAAATTTAAGGACGAGACTGCTTTTTGAATCAACACCAGGCAGAAATGTTCCACATCGACCCAAATCATACCTTCAAATGTAGAAACAACATTAGGTTTTTTTTATGCAGGATACGCGAAAAATGTGCAGTGCCCTCGCCGGGACTCAAAACCTGAACCTCTCGAATACGTGTGAATGTGCTACCGTTACACCACAAAGGCATGCAGAAAGGAGGCAGAAAATACCTTATATACTCCACCTTTCAAAGGTTGACTGGCGAATAGCGGACCCAATCGCCAAATCCTGGTGGTGAAGAATCATCATCCACCACTTTTTTAGTTCGGCGCCACTGTAGAACCATTATGTTTTATTGATGACACGTGAAAAATGTGCAATGATCTCGCCGGGACTCGAACCTGGACCTCTCGAATACGCGGCGAGTGTGCTATCGTTACACTACGAAGGCATGCAGAAAGGAGGGATAAAATACCTTACACAGATCCCGAAGATTTGAAAATACAGGACAAGCGAACAAAACCATCTAGACAAAGAATACAAAAGACCAAAAAGGCAATTTTATTGGAAAGATAATTCTGAGCACTGCTAGTCAAAGGCAATGACATCCATATCACAGGTGCCTGGCAAGAAAAATCCAGTCTTTAGAAGGGGATATCATTACTCCTGAATGCGATGCAGAGATACATGGTCTGTTCATTATTAGGACAAAGATGTGAAGCACGTGTTGAAGAATCGTGGTTCATTCTACTTGTAGCGCCAATTTCAGCTGCAGAATCATTTATGGCAGCTCGTTAGATGCTGCCAAGTGTCTCCTGAGAAGTTTCCACTCATGTTTTGTAGGATTTGGTCCTTGCAAGTCAGTCCATGAGTTGAATATCTTTACTCGCCGAGAACTCAGCAACAGCTACTGAACGATGAGGTGTAGCGTTGTTGTCCATGACGAGGAAGTCCGCACCCACAGCACCTCTAAAGAGACGCACATGAGGCAGCAGAACCTCGTTAAAAATAGCGGACACCAGTGACTGAAATTTCTTGGGAGATGTAGAGGTTAGTACGTCTACCAAGCATGATACCATCGCAAACGATAACTCCATCACATCCGAAACGGTCCTTTTAGATGATGTTAGAGGGGTGCATGTGTTCCTTTCCCTCTCCAGATGTCCATACGTCCAGAATGGCTCGTTAGACTAAAATGACTCTCATCCGTAAAAAGCACTCGATCCCACTTCTGTTGTGTAATTCAGGTTCAGGCTGGAGACCTCGTTTTCTGCAAAAGTTTAAACAACTAGTCTTCTGTTTCGAAAACACAAATCCTTCTTTGCTTGACTATTTCTCGATCCTGTTAAGGGTAATCTGCATTTGTCTCTCCACAAATCTCATATCTGAAGGTTGACAGCGAACGTGGAGGTCATTAACGTACAATGATCCTCAGACGGTAGGAGAAAGTTCCTTCAAAACAGAATTAATTTTTAAACTGCACAAAGTAACGCTTAAAACGTAGCCTTGAGGCACACCCTCTTCCTGTTTAAAGTTATCTAACAAAATAGAACCAATCCTACCTTGAAAACTTCAAGCCTTCAAAAAATTTTGAATGAAAATTGGTAGATTGCCGCGCAAGCCACTAGCATGAAGATCACGCAAAATACCGTATCTCTACGTCTTATCGTAAGCCTTGTCAATGTCGAAGAAAACGCCCATTAGGTGGCTCTTCTTGAGAAAGGCTGTACGGATGAAGGTTTCTAAATGAAGCATATTATCGATCTTTGTTCTACCTTTACAGAAGACCCTTTGGTATGAGAAAAATAGTACTTTTTTACAAGTAATAAACTAAACTAAGGTGCACCATTTTTTCCTTGCACATACAACTCGTAAATTCGATAAATCGATTGTCAGAAGGATTTTTCAGGTCTTTCCCTGGCTTAGCTATGGAAATGACTACCTTGTTTTACCATGCGCTGGGAAAAGTATGCTGCTTCCACAGGCGAGTGTAAAGAGGGAGAAGAGCAACCGCCGACTTACAAGACAAATGCTTCAACATTTCCTAACTGACACCATCTGGATATAAACTAGTATTATGTGTCTTCAACAAAGCTTTCGACAGTTCTAGTACAGTAAAACTTCCATTATAAAGCTCCGAGCTGGAACAGTTGAATACAAAAATAATAATTTCTCCAAGTGACGTTTGCAGAAAGAAATGAAAACGGTAAATGCTGCCGTTTGAAACGGCAACAAAGGCATCACCTACGGTATTCGCTATTTCTTCTGCTGTGCTGATCACATGGCCATCGTTTTCCAGAAAGGAAAGGGGGTAATCTTTATACATTCCAGACATGTAGGACACCCATGAATTCTTTTGGCTCTTGCACCTAACTTTTCTTGCATGTCCTTTCGCTTTCTTGAAGGCTATGACAAAGTGGGGTGCCCATGAAAGACCTCCCAAGCTTTTTTTTGTGTTCTGAGAGTTTCTTGGCAGTCAAGGTTCAATCATAGTTTTGAAAATTTTGGTAACCTTGTTGATGCCATAAGTGTAGAGAGAGCAGCTGCGTAAACAATAATATCAGTAAAAGCTCAAGAAGCGTCCCTGACTGACACATCTTTTACCATTTCTTCTATGATCTCTGGAAGACATGAGAATAGTCCTGCCCTACCAAATATAAATCGAATGGATCTTCATAAGGAACTTGCGGAAATGATCGCTATTGTAAAGCTCATTCCCTACTCTAAATCTGCAAAAAGACAGAAGTGAAGAAAAATAGAGAGCAAGCCTAGTGTGTGATATGTCCTTGTAGACTCATGGAAGTAGGTATCCTGTCCATTATTGACGAGAGAAAAGCAATAATCTTTTAAGTAAATTAATATTATTTAATTAATTATTTAATTAATTAATTATTAATATTAAGTAAATTCATATATGTACACAGTGGGCTGCTGACGGTACGGTGTCCAAGTAAAGAAGTTACTCCAGGCTGTCAGCAATGCTTTTAGCAATGGTAGTGCAGTCTCTAATGGGGCTGAGCGCATATTTATTTTTAAATGGGTTCTTGAAACATGCCGGCATACTGATTTCAGCTGGTCGTTTTAAATAAGAATTCACTGTGTGAGGGCAATCATACAGATAATGATCTGGGTCACCATTACTGCCACACATATATTGGTCGCTGTTTCTTAAGCGAAATCTGTGATGGTAGGACATATATGGGCCACTTTTGAGTGCATAATTTTCGCACAAAAAGTAAGCCAGAATTTAAATAGCAGTTCTTCGCACCTCACACAGTATTTGACAGGGCACGGCCCATATATGTTCTATATTGTTTACTATAAAATTACATATTTTATTTGTAATAATCTCAAAAATATTTTATGCTTTTTTCTCTAAGGTTCATCAGGTTCGGAACGCCACGAAGTGTCAAGTTGTAGAAAGAAATAAAGAAGTTTGTAACTACTTATATACACAAACATACGTATCTTTTCGTATGGGTTAAAGAAAAATTTAATAAATAAAATAAGGAGTTGCCATTATTTATTCTCAATTTTGTCTCATACGGAAAGTTTTCATGAGTTGGTCATTTTAGTTTAAGCTAAAATTAAGTTATTTAGTGTTTAATTCAGTGAATTAGGCACTAAATAACTTGAATTATTTGAAATATGCTTGAATTATAATGTGAAACTAAGAGAAAATTCCTCTAGGAATTAATCTTTTAGAGTTCAGATTAAAAAATAACCATAAATTTGAATTCTTTTCTTTGCGTTACTAATATATTTATTTTTGTTAATGTTTGCGCATATTTTTCTAAATATTTAGCAAGTGAAACGTAACATTTCGTTTAAAATTGTTTTATTTTGTGTAAAAAAAGTATCTTATTTTGTTGAAAAAAGTTTGCAGTCCATCAGCTGATCGCAGACCGTGTATTCGGGTCGCATGCAATTTGAGTTTGACACCACTATCCCATCACCTTGTGCCTTTGTACATTTTGGAAATTTTTGTGACTTTTGCATCATTATTAATATGTATGTTTTCCAAAGTACGCATTTTCACAAAAAAATATTGCGAATATTTGAAATTTTATCCTTTAGATCTTAAGGAAATCTTGCGAAGAAACGGTATTTAATTTCACATCGAGGCGCCAGACTCAATTTATTTGAATATGGCACAGCCAACAAGGCTATCTGCCTAAGAGAAAGGATGTCTTGGTGGAGGACTTTGTGAGGGAAGCTGGCTCATATTTACGTTACTCATGGGGAAAAAGCACGGAACCCAACCTTGCAGTCGCCTAGAATCAAACCCAAACCAGGTCGAAATACCAGTATTCAGTGACCAAAAGAGGACGTGCGTCAGATCCTTCACAGATTGTACAGATTTTAATTTCATTCAACATGCACAAGACATTAATTATAATTAATATGAAGACAAAATAGATTCTTTAAATACAATTTGCGTATAAGTATATTGATAACGACAGTCCTATACTGCTGATGAACATAAAAAAAGGCAAGCAATACAATAATCAATCGATTGCTTTTATGTCTCTCTCTATCATATCAGAATAAAAACATAATAATTTTGCAAAAGTACATCTTACTTTCATTTTGAGACAAATCAGGTTAAAAGAATTAAATTATTATAAAAATTAGGCATTAATTTAATAAATTTCTATGTACAATAAAATGTAAATATATACGAATTTAACCAAGACCTCATAAAGATTTCTTCAATATTCTTCAGATTTTCCAAAAAATACTATACAAACAAATTTCTCACCTGTGTTACTAGGACCTGGACTTTCACTGAAAGATGAGACATGGAGAGGAGACGCCTTCAAAGAATCTGTAAATTTGCATATTTTTTGAATCAATAATTTTTATTTCCTATAAGTCATACATTTATGAGATATAGGGGAAAATACTAAACTCTTAAATAATTAGAAAAGAAATTCGAAGCGAGCGAACGCTAAATTTTCTTAAATTCAAATGAGAATTCGAATCCTGAAAGTTTTTTTCAAATCTCTCAAAAATCTTCCGACTTTTGAGTCTTTCATATAAGAAAAATAATAAATAAATAAACTTTATGCAAATTTAAAAGATTTTAAAGAAAAACGTTCAAATTTGCCTTTAATAGAAAATAAATTTAAGAATACTCTTTTTACAAATATTTCGTAAGAAGATAACTATAAAAATTAATAAATGAAGTACATAAATAAAATCTTGAATCTTGAAATTTATCTTTTTTAAGCTTTAGAAAGTATATCTTATATACCCTATATACTGTAATCTTTTATATATATATATATATGACTACTGTATATATGTATTAAAGTATAATAAATAGGACGAAGGCATGATTAAATTTTCAGATGACTTGGGCCGGTTCAACATGCAGAATTCAGAACACAGACCTGCCACCTCTGGCAGCAACAGCGGCTAATTCGGCTGGGCATCGAATCAAACTGAAGCTGGATGAGAGATAAAGGGCACTCCACGTAGCTTCAACAATATACTAGATTTCATAAATCGCAGTGACTGGCGAGTGGTGGTGTATCATTCTCTGGGAAACCCATGGCTAAATGTTCTGAATGAGTGAGAGATCTGGAGATCGTGTTGACTAGGGCAACAGTCCTGTATCCAGGAATGTCAGAACAGCATGGGCAAGAGGCAGCAGCTGGTTGAAAAATGGCGTTACATAGGCATCGGAAGACAGCGCACAACCACGGGCTTTAACACATCAGAAATGTAACGGTATGGACCTTATAGTAACGGCGGCTAATCGTATTATCGTTATGCGAACAAGATGTGACCGGAATGTGTACCCAATGCCACCCAATACCAAAACGCCAAGTGTTAGGCCTGTATGACAATCAGGAATGCTGGCAACTTTCATTTTCCTCCGTGCCTCCACTTACAGATACATCTATCATGATGCTGTACTCAGAACTGGGATTCGTCTGAAAAGCTGATGTGGTTCTACTCTATCCAGTGTCGTCGTTCGTCGCACCGCAGTAGGTGGATGAGCCTGTCTCTGCTGCAGCGTCAAGGGAAGCCGGACAGTCCGTTGTATTGCAGATGTCGTCACTCTGTTCTTGTAGACACTTGACGTTCTGCACAGGAGCTAAATTCTTGACTCACATAAGTGACGTGGTTGTACGTTCTCACAACGCAGGTAGGGCAACATGTCTGTCCTCTAGAGCATTAGTGCCCTGGAGACGCTGAGATCCTGCATGGCGTTCAGCATGTCCTCCTGGACCCACTGATTCCATATGACCATATGAGCCTGACAGTTATGGAATATCAACCAATACGAGAGTCGATGTCGCGGAACGATAAGGGCACGATTCTGCCATGGTCAAATTCCGATAGGTGCTGTAAGAGTTTCTTTTAGACGAAGCATAACAAGACCTAAATACAAACAACCAATATTCAAATACGATTTCCAAACGAAAAACCCAGATCTGCTATCTTCCCATTTAATTTGAAATTTATATTTTGTTGCTGGAATTTTTTTTAAACATTTTCCCATTTCATATAGCATTTTCTTGTAAGAAACTCAGAGGAATGTTTTTAGGCAAGGATTGTTTTCATATTACATGAACACACAGTTTTTTCCACAATTTTATTTTTACATAGTATTTGAAAAGTAAATTAAGTCTAGACCTTAAAATATTTTACACACATTAAGGCTCTTATGTTACTATACGATCAGCTTCTGAATTCCATCTTCAAATCTGCCGTCTTATTTGATAACCATTTCTTGACCCTTCTCATAAAAAGCCAAATATGATTATCAAAATGATGCCAAAAATGGTTATTAAATGAGGAAGAGGATTTCTGTGAAAACGAAATTAGAAGATAGATAAGGTATTTTTCGCACCTTCTTAGCATGCCTTCGTAGCGTAGTGGTCAGCACGCTTTCGGGAGATCCCTGGTTCGAGTCCCGGTGATGTCATTGCTCATTTCTTCACCTTCCTGACATTGAAAATAACCTAATGTCTCTGCAGATAGAAGTACGAGAGGAGAAGTTTCTTAACATAGGTGAAATGTTGAGAAATATACTAAGGCTCAAGGTTTTCATGAAAAAATAAAACTTTTTAAAAATTGGTCCTTGTGTTTATTCAATATCAGAACTATCCTTACTTAAAAACATGCCTCCGAGTTTCTTACAAGAAAATGCCATGAGAAATGGCAGAATAATTCAAAAAAGTTTAAAATTTCAGTTTTACAACAACCAATGGAAATCTCAAACTAAATGAATTTGGAGAATTATCTAATTTGCTACATGCAGCTAAATGAATAATCATTAAGGAATGAAAAAAGTGAAGTCAATTATTAAATTTGAAAGTCTCAAAAATGAAAACTAATGATTGACAAAACATATACAGTCACTATAACAGAGGCAGACAGAATTTATCCAAGTTTATTATCCATTCAGTATAAAAATAAATTGAATGATTTTGAAATTATGGAAATGAAATTATTACCCATGCAGTACAAAAAAAATTATGATAACTTATTCCCCTCCCGCTCTCTGAAGAAAAGAACTAATTTAAAAACATCGTATATATGTATCAGAAAATTTTCAGAATTCTTTCTCATTTAACAAACAGTACGAATTAGTTTTTCTTAAATTAATTCAGTTTACCGTGTTTTTCACAGTGATGTAAGAAAAAGGTGAAAAAATAAGGGAAATTAAAAAAAAGTGATAAAGTCGAAAAAATAGAAAGGTTAGCTTAGTTTGCTCGTTTGAATATGCAAAGTACACAAGGACTATCTGCCTATAAAGGAGTGGTGTCTTCACGGAGGGCTTTCTGAGGGAAACTGGCTCGTATTCCCCTTACGCATCAGGAAAATAGCGAAAATTAACCGTGCAGCTAGCCCGTCTGCCCGGGATTTAAAACCCTAACCAGATCGTTCGTATTTACCTTAAGCATAGGGAAAATAGCGAAAACTAACCATGCAGCTGGCCCGTTTGCCTGGGATAACACACAAACCGGATTAAACTACCTGTAATCATCAGTAATCATCATTAACCACTCGCCCACTGGCGGGACATATATAGAGAGAAAGAGTCTTTATCAGAAACGTAATGGCTCTTTTCCACTTCATTATAACTACCTAAGACCTTAAAAAACAAAGTCGCTCCAGAAACTAACGTTCAGAAATGATCTTAATTGTTTATAATAAAAAAAGTAGAACATTTAAAAGTATCATCGGAACAATATTACTGAAATAATTTTTTTTTTTACTTTTTTTACTCAAGCCTTTTTTTAGGTATATCTGAAAATGCTAAATTTTAGTGTGTATGCGTGCCCTTAAAATGATTTTTTTATGTTTAGGGAGTTAAATCCCATGAGCAAACTCTTTTTCTTGTTGATGGGAAAAAACTTGCAAATTTGAAGGAAAATGGGAATGGCTTGAATCGCATTGAATAAAATAAAGAAAAATTTGGAAGATAGCCTTCCTATTTGGAATGAAACAATGGCGACATATAATACTCCTTCGACCAGTATTACGAGAACTTTTCTGTTATTACACTAATTACACGCGTCTGTTACATTCTGGATCATTAATTAAATAATTCATTTAGCCGAATGGAGTTAAGATAACGAGAACTTGCTATAATAATCATACATAATTATGCTTTGTTAAATATTCTTTAACGTTAAGCTCTTAGTCGTCTCAGACGTGTATACATATTTTAATTCCATAGTTTTTTTTTTTTTTTGAAAACTTTCCAGTTGTTGAAAACTTCTGATATCACACCTTCGCTCACTTTTCTGTAATGGAAACATCCCACTGTAGCCGAAGGGTACTGTCGTTATTACTGGGGGGTTCGAACCCGGTTGGAATCCTGACGAACTAGTTGCATGTTGCATGGCCGTTTTGTTGTTTTTTCCATGTATAAAGTGCATACGGGTTAGTTTCCCTTAGAAACTCCTTCATGAAGGCATCCCTTTCCTCAGGCAGATATCTCTCGTGGGCGTTCCCACAATCCATTAAACCAAACCAAACTTTAATGGAAACATAGAAGCAACCGACGACACAAAAAAGGTGGGACTGATTCAGAGAAGGATTACCTATCATGTGCGTTTGAGGAACGAAAAAAAGAAATAATAATAATAATAATAATAAAAGTATTATGTGCGTTTTAAAAGAATGAAATTAAATTTATTGGAAGACTGCAAGTGTAGAGGTTCTGTTTATCAACGCAAAATAATAATTTCAGTATTTTTATTACATCGCATGAAAAGAATTGCTATGACCACGCTTCGAGGACTTTAACATACACGTGGTATTTAGTCTCTACTTCCACTAATAATTCGGTACAATGAAGTCAGCCTGCTTGCCAAAATTAAAAATAAAACTTCCAAAGGAATGTTAGCTGGAAAATATGCATTTCATATACACAGCAAATTCGCTTAGGATATAACAAGAATGAAAAAAATACAGATAACTTCGATCAAAAGAAAAGGATTTGCCGTAGTCAAACGTTCACCAGAAGCTTTTCATCACAGGCAGGTACAGGTACAAATAACGGTATTGGAGACATCAGCCATGTACCATGGGTTAACTGATAATGCCTTCCCATACCAACTATCCCTTAAAATAATTGCAAGCTTTATAATAGTACACAAAGAGAAGGTTGAGGAGATCAGCATCTGAAGCTTTCCAAATGATTTAGTTCACCTCGCATCCAATATTTATTAAAAATAATAATTCAGGGAAAAAAAGAGATTACAATGAAATTTCAATTCGCAAATTAAACTGAGAACAGTCGTTTTCATGTAGCGAAAATAACAGATAAACATAATGAAATATTATAATAAGTACTAGGAACACAATGTTATAGTGAGCTGCACTAATAATACTCAATAAGTGTCCACGGGATCAAATCGTTTGAGAATAACATTAAAATACACGGTAAGTAAGAATCTGAGAGCTCAGAAACTTGAGAATGCAAAAATTGGGAATACAGAAAATAATTTTGCTCAGAAATCAACAAAATTTAAAAAAAATACTTAAAATGATATGCTGGAGCAGATTATTACAGTTTATGAAGCTCAGAAGAGGAACGTTTTTTGAACATTTACATCACAGGATGTAAACGTTCTTTAAATTTATGCACCATGAGGAGCTTATACTTGACAGAGATCTAGGCTGCAGGAAGGGAGTCGTTGCATAATATTTTGAAACTTAGAATACTGATGTTTATCTGTAATTAGAAACTTTTGGAATACTAGGAGATCAGCTTGTGGGGGATTTTATATGATTGTTCTCCGTTAAAGAGCATGAGCAAGTGTAATAATCGAGAGTTCCCTGTTCCCCACATACACAGATGTCGGATTTCGCCATATTCCTTGCGCAGGAGGGGAAGGATCCGTGCCCTGTTATATAGTAATTTCATGAAGGATTCGAGTACAGAGATGTGAAGCTTATATCAGGGATCAAGTTATATATGCATTTTCCCTGTCAAGCGTTATTCCATAAGTCTTGTCAATATTTCGAAGCAAGTCGTTTCAGTTGGTATTTGAAATTTGAACGAGGCCATTAAAGGGTGATTTTCATACCATCTTGAGTAACAGCTGCTTCTGTAACTAATTCATCTGCCTGATCATTATCAAAATGGCAACTATATCCTTTGATCCATGAAATGTAAATTTTGTAGTTTGGAATTAAAGTAAGAGAATTTATGTCGGAAACTAATGAAGAAGTAAGAGAATTTTAATCGCTAAAATAGCTGCCTGGGAGTCAGGTTTTATATTAAATTCTTTGAGATTTTTGAGAACGGCTATTTAAGTCGCTGTTTTCATGGCTGACAATTCAGCCTGGAAGACACTATTATTATTATGGATATGACCATTAAATTTGATAGTATCTGAAGGGGCAGATTGAAAATAGACTCCTGAACCAACTTTTCCTTCAATCTTTGATCCATGAGTATATACAACGGGAGAGGAACTACTCGAATTTTGTAAGACAAGGGGGGGATTTTATCTCGCGGAAGCGTAACGTTGGATGAATAAGAGTGGTATTATTTTTCTTTTCACAGTTAGATGGCAAAAATGTTTGGTTTCTGAATCCTGCAGCTTGGTTAACTTGAACGATTTTCATGTAGGTGCTTTCCATTTCTGCACCACTTGATATTGGAAGAGTACTAGCTGAAGTATCAAGAGCTATATTTGCAGTTGTGCAATGCGCTCGCGTAATGCAAAGAGATTATTTTTGCCATGCGTTTCTTAGTCATCCTCTCATTTATTTAATATGTATTTCTCCCGCCTTCTTAGCATGCCTTCGTGGTGTAGTGGTCAGCACACACGGCGCGTATTCGAGAGGCCTGTGGTTCTAGTCCCGGCAAGGGCATTGCTTATTTTTCATGTCACCTGCTTTCAAAAAATACCAAATATCTCTATATATTATCTGCCAGGTATTTCTTCAGAAAAACACTGAAACAGTGTCTTACTTAATCACGCAAAAGGCGATTAAATTCGTCTTAACCAGGTTGACAGTTTTTTCAACGCCACTATTAGTTGTTAGCAAAATAATCTATTTCCCTAACATTTGACTCAGTTTTATTTATTTTTACTCATATTTAACTCAGTTTTTTTGTTTTATACCCAAAACATTTATGCAATAACTCTGATTGACAGAAAAGCAAGCTTTGGATAAAGGATACTAAAAGGTACTTTAATATTTCGAATTCGTAAATAATGTAAAATTTCTACGTTTTTCTATGTTTTCTCTTTCCTTTAAAAGGAATGGAAATTTCGCATATTGGATTTCCGGTGGAATAGGTTGGCAGCATGAAGTTAACATATGAGAAAAAATCAAAGAAATTAAGCAGATGAACATTCATTGAAACATATCGAAGTGGCGGACAGATACAGGTAAAGGTATGGCATGAAGAAAGAATGGCGAAGTCTACAACCTGTAGACCTAATTTGAAAGGGCTAGAAGTGAAGTAATGATAAGAAATACACATTTCTTAGGGCAAAACAACATGAGTACAAACGCAAGGTTAACGTAGAAGAAAAAACCAATGAAATTAAGCCATGATATATTCATTACAAACATAACCAAGAAGCAAATAAACAACATACATTTCAAATGATAAAAAAAGAGTGGGTTGAAAGGATACAATGCTCTTTCCTTAGGCAATGGTAGGAAATACGATAGAAACTAAAAGTGTAAAATAATAAAAAATAATTTTTATATAATAATCCTGTTTAGCTCTGAATAAATGCCCTTTTACCAATAACTTTTCCGATTACTCAGAAATAATTTGTCAGAAAATTAAATTAAAAAAATACATTCCTTCTAGTGCTTTTATAATTCTACCAAATATCATCAAAACTGACAACATATGCGCTTAATTTTTCAAAAGAAAAAATGATTAAATAAGAAAAAAAAAAGATTTCGGGGGAACCTAAAGAAGCCTAAATCATTTTAATGAACTGGGAAAGACGTATTTAGTATTCTTTTCCCAACAAAGAAACTCTTTATAGACTAACCTACATCCCAAAACAATAAATAAATATTTAATATCTGCCTGGCGAAAAACCATTGGTGAGGAAAATGGCACCACTAAGTACGTGCATAAGATTTCGTCCCTCGTGTTCTAGTTTAAATTCACTTTTCTAAACTTCCACAGATATGCATAACATATAGCATTTATATCTCCAAATTTTAACATTGTAGAGCCATTAGGTATTTTTTGGAAAGCAGGAGTTATGAAAAAATGAGCAACGCTTTCGCCGGGACTCGAACCTCGGACCTCTGGAATACGCGCCGAGTGTGCAGACCATTACGCCAAGAAGGCGGGAGATCTATCTTATATACTCTCCCTTTTAAAGGGCCACTGGGGATTAAGGGACCCAATCGCCAAATCCTGATGGTGGAGCATCATCATCCGTCATCACCTTTTTAGTTCGGGAGCCACTCCCTCGCCGAGACGCGAACCGAGATAAGTGTGTTGACCATTACACCACGAAGGCATGCTAAGAATTCGGGAGATATACCTTATAACGTTAAATACATGTTACGTAGCCCACAGGGTGTTACAAAATTAATTATATGCCTAATTACCTCTTCAACGGCTCGTCGCAGATACAAGCTTCCAAGTTAAGAAATGAACAAAATTTTTCAAACAGAGATAGTTGGGGGTCAAATAACATTTTTAGTAAGCATATTAAGCATATATATATATGTGTGTGTGTGAGTGTGTGTATGTGTGCGTAGTAATAAATAATGAAAATATACATTTCTTACACATATCTGTCCAAAACCTGAGACAGTGATTAATATCTTTACAGATCGCACACAAATGTTTCTAATGACAACTAAGGAATTAAAATATTTTCGAATGGAAATTTCTATGTCAGACAATCATATACATAAATTCCAAACTCCTATTTGCGGGTATAATTCTAAATTTAACATAATTCAGTAGTTATACGCCCCCTAAAATCGATTTTATTTCTTCATTTCTTCTTACTTGGTTTCAGAAAAGTCATATAATTTTAACAGTCATTTAGGGAATAATTACTGTAGAATTTTAAAGCAGCTAAATGGACTTGATAAAACATAAATCGACTTTCCAGTCGGGGTTTTCTTTGAGCAGAGCGATCAAAATGATGATGAACTTGGCATAAAGTTTTAAAGAGATACGGCAAACATTGAAAGATCTTACTGCTGCCTTGATCGGTATCCTGGTTAGCACTGTCGGCTGCCATATCGTTGGGCTTAGGGTCGAATCTCAGAGAATATGGGCTTTTTGAAATTGTGTAGTGTCTGCGCGGCATGTGGATACTTAAAATAGTCACTAGCCGAATGTCCTCTCTCGAGGTTTGATGGCAGGGACAGAGTGTTGAAAACGCTCGAATCTGTCCCTTGAAGTTACTGCATAAAAACTATACTAGTTCTCAGGGGTGTAAAATCAGTCGCTTCCTGTGATGCACCTTAAGCAAAGTTTTCAGGGACGAGACGGCTATACATTACAGATAGTTATTGGTCGTTCCGGACAAGTGCACCCTTTTTCTAGGGGCTGGAACATAGTATGTTCCACGCGTTCACTACGTTAAGTAGAGTCAAAGAAATTTAATTTACAATGGAAATTTAAAATTTGCTACTTGATGCGGAGCAAGAAATGGAAGATTCTATCGATTTCCTTTCCTTTTCTTTGCTGATTCAATATATAAAAAATTAAGTCTCTACAGCCCACATGAAAGGCGCTGTACGTTGATCGATTTGCTTTCCCCCCCTTTTTTTTGCTGATTCAATATATAAAAATTATGTCTCTACAGCCCACACGAAAGGCGCTGTGCTTTGATAACTACGGTAGTAAGAAAGCGACAGTTCACGGCCAGAAGGCGGATTTGCGGATGAGCCCTCAGGTGAAACTCGCAAGCGGTGCGGGTGTAACATGCAGTCAGCTAATTGATAATGGGAAGGGCAGCGCGACTTACATAAAAGAGAATTTGCGGTAAGAGATTATATTTTACTTGTTTTTCAACGGTAATTTCCTTTGTTATTTAAATTTTAGGATATTTAGTCTTTGTATTCCGGATATGCTGTTTCTTGATTTTTAGCTATATGTACAATTTTCAATCTTATTTGCGATTTCAATGCTTAATCGCATGAATTTTAGATGTAAAATTTTAATTTCTTACGAACATTTTAAACTTTCAAGCATTTTCCTCTGTGCTCTGAAATTAACGTAATTCTTACAGCTTTCGTTCATAATACCAAATCATAATTGTATTACTAAATTTTACTGTTTATATCTTTTACACAAAATTTTTTTCAAACATTTTAACCAACATAGTCTCAGTTTTAACTTATTTCACACATTTCCTAATCATATATAAATGATTTTTTTTAAATTTTAGATGTAAATTTTACCTTCTTTCATACTTTTAACGTCTGTAATTTTTAACATATTCTAAAATTTAATTAATTTATTATATTTTCTTTACACATACATGACATTAATTCAGTTTTAAAAGTAGTTCTTAACTCGTGTGGTAATTTGTAACTTTTGTAATCAACATATTTTATATTTTATAAATTTAGTTACATTTTACGAGAGTAATTATTCAAGTACGCGCTTTTCATTTATTATATTATTTAATTTCATCTTTCAATTTATCTTATTTTTTCCCCCTTTAGACTTTATACATTCTTAACTTTAACTTATTTGTTATGTTTTCTGCTTATAGTACCATACTTATTTTCTGTAATTGTAATGCATGATAGTACTTATTTTACTTAATTTTGCATGTTTTTTTCGCATACTTAAAAATGTTTGCTAAGAAGCGATTAAAATCACTCGTACCGCCCAACCAGGATAATGGTTAGCGACTCTGACTGCCGTACCGAAGGGCCCAGTTTCGAATTCCGGAGAAGGCATACAGATTTGTAAATTATAGTGCCTGTGCAGCATGGCGGCATTCACAATACGCGGCAAATCGAAAGTCCTCTCGAGAGGTTTCAGGGTAAAGGAAGAGGGGCGGCAGCCACTTGGACCCGTCCTTCCCCCTCTCGGGGTACTCTCCTTCAAAATTGGGGGAGGAACTGAGCGAAGTCTGTATGGTGCCCAACGCTCTTTCCAAAGATAATCGTGTCAAGGAGGTAAGACTGCGCCTAATTTCGTGGGCTTTTTCTGATATCAGAGAAGCGTGCTCAGTCATAACAACAACAAAATCACGCATGAAGTTCAGTATATGTTCGCTCTTATAAGTGCAAATATCTTCTTATATTCTAAAAAGTAAGGTTCCACCCCTTAATATTTTCAATGTAGCTTATAAATTAAAAAATTAGACTAATTAGTTAAATTTAAGAAAAATTTCAAATATTTTACTCATTTGTTAAAATAATCTGAAATCATTTACATGATGTATGAAGTAAAAGAAGGAAATATCAGATTTTCTGCCAGAAATACACTGGTTATCATAAATTAAGGGAAAATCACAAAAATAACAATTACTGAAAAAGTTACATGTAGAATTTTAAGAAACTGACCTACAATATACAACACATAGTAAGGTATCAAATAACATAGAAAGAAATAACCAGGCACTTATGGTAGTATAGAAATAAGCACATATCTAAAATGAACAAATCGAAGGTGTCAGTTTGCTATAGGTAAAATACCTTCAATATGGAATATGATCGCCTCTAGAAGCAATATAGCACATACAGCGATGTGTGATGCTTTCAATTATGCGGTCTATCAGTTCCATAGGAAGCGAGAGCCATTGCTCTTGGAAAGCAGTTGCAAGCGCGGCAAGGGTCTGAGGCGGCGTATTGAGAGCAGCTGGCATCTCCCTAAAGCATCCCAAACGTCCTCGACAGGATTCAAGTCCGGGGATCGAGCTAGCCACTCCATGCGCATAACTGTTTCCTGTTGAAAATAATCATCTACGATGCGAGCCCTATGTGGTTTCGCGTTGTCGTCCTGTAACAGGCAAGCATCACCTATTGCCCCCGGCATATGGGCGCACATTAGCATTGTTGAGTACTAATTGTATGTTTTTGAAATGATTAATATGTTCCCAACGCATTGGCGATATCTTGTTCTTGGCGCCGGTCTTGGCGCATATTGGCTAGAACGCCACTCTTGTAAAACTACGCACTTGCAGTTTTGATTTCGCCTGTAGAGGCACGCAACGCATTTAGACACTTCAATAAATAGTTACGTTCAATTGTTCATTGTTTAATTGATCATCGTAACCACATCGCATTCGCATCGCAAACATTTTTTGGTCAACGTCGAGCGGAGGATATTATTTGAAAACCTATGGATTACCTCAATCTGGACTAACAAACAATCCGCACGTTCGAAAGAGGTTGGTAAGTAAACTTTGACTTACTTATCAATATGTGTGAATTAAAGGCTGCTAAAACAAATAAAATGAGTGTAAAATCTAATATATCAAGGTTTAAAGAAAAAGTAAAATCAACTATTGAAGAAGCAGACGCAGCCTTGCTACACTTATATGAATCCAAAATCTCATATTTTCAAACAGAAGTAAACCATGTTTTTGATTCTATATTCTCGCATTGTGATGATACAGACATTGACGCATTCATAACAAAGAAGGAAACTACACTAGACAATTTAGATGAAATTAATTTGATAATTAAATCCGGTACTGTAAAAAGTAATACCAACGAGAGCATTTCACCTAAAGACATTTCCGTTTCCGAACTAAAGTTACCAAAGTTATCGCTTCCCACATTTAGTGGAAAAATTGAAGAGTGGATCGAATTTGAAGATTTATTTTCCGCAGCAGTTCATAAGAACAAAACTTTAACTAACGCTAAAAAATTACTATATTTGAAAAGTTCTTGTAAGTCAGATGCGTTAGACATTATTCATTCTATATCCATTTTAAACATTAGTAATAATTATATTAAATTACTACGTATTTTGAGCTATATTTTCAGGTTTGTTTGGAATTCAAGAAAGGGAAGAAATTCTCCTCATAAAAGAACGAATTGGGTAAGTTCAGAAGAATTAAATTATGCAGAAAATTACCTCATAAGGGAATATCAAAAACGAGAATTTAATCCAGAATACCACGCATTACTGCAAGATAAGCCAATTTCTTGCAAAAGTAAATTAGTATCATTGAATCCTTTTTTAGACAAAGATAAGGTAATGAGGGTTGCAGGCAGGTTAAAAAATGCCAACCTCAGTTTTTCACAAAAACACCAAATAATCTTGCCAGCAAAGGATAACTTAAGCAATATAATTGTAAAATATTATCATAAAAAATATCTTCATATAGGTTCGCAGGCACTGTTGTGTTGTGTGAGGCAGAAATTCTGGCCAATACAAGGCAGGAATTTAACCAGAAAAATAACGCATGAATGCGTTACCTGTAGGAAAAACAACCCAATTACGCTTGAAAAAATTATGGGTTCTTTACCTTCAGAACGCGTAAATCCCAGTGCCCCTTTTAATTATGTCGGCACAGATTTTGGGGGCCCTTTTTTCATAAGGGACAAAGAAAGGGGATCCTAAATAAGGTATACTTAGCAATATTCGTTTGCTTCTTAACCAAGGCAGTTCATTTCGAATTAGTATCCGAACTTACAACAGCTGCCTTCATTGCCACTTTGAAGCGATTCATTGCTAGAAGAGGGAAAATGGCAGTTATATTTTCGGACAACGCAAAAAACTTCGTTGGTGCTAAAGCTGAATTGTAAAAACTTAACAATTTAATCAGGCGTCCTGAAGAAAGGTTAGCTAACTATTTATTAGAAGAAGGAATTCAATGGAAATTTATTCCTCCTCGAACTCCTAATTTTGGTGGGCTGTGGGAGGCAGGGATAAAATCCGCAAAATATCACTTAAGGCGAACAGTAGGCAACGCAAGACTAACATTTGAAGAACTATTAACTGTAGTAACACAAACCGAGTCTGTTTTAAATTCGCGTCCGATAACTCCATTATCATCAGACATTAATGATATGGAGGCTTTGACACCAGGTCATTTTCTCATCGGAAGGCCAATGACAGCCATAATTGAACCCGAATTAATCAATGTAAATTAAAATAGGCTTTCTAGATGGCAAAAGATTAGTAGGTGTGTTCAACTTATATGGAATTGGTGGCATCGAGAATATTTGAACGCTCTTCAACAATGTTCAAAGTGGCAGTCAGATAGAACAAATTTGAAAATAGGTACCCTAGTATTGGTTCAGGAAGGTGGCCTTCCTGTAAATAAGTGGTTGCTAGGTCGCGTTGTAAATGTTTTCCCGGGACCAGACGGAAAGGTTAAGGTTGTAAATGTGCAGACAGCAATAGGAACTATAAAAAGAGGAATCGCAAAAATAGCGATAATGTCATTAGAGGAGAATTGTTACTAAAGGACTGTTTTTGATTCAACAATCTGCTAGCAGTGATTTCATTTCTTATAATTGTATTGTATGATTATTGTTTGCAATTTATGTATTAATTATCTTGTATTTGTAATATATATTTAATTATTCATTATTGATTGAAGTGTTTGAACCCTTCAATTCCGGGGGTATGTTGAGTACTAATTGTATGTTTTTGAAATGATTAATATGTTCCCAACGCATTGGCGATATCTTGTTCTTGGCGCCGGTCTTGGTGCATATTGGCTAGAACGCCACTCTTGTAAAACTACGCACTTGCAGTTTTGATTTCGCCTGTAGAGGCACGCAACGCATTTAGACACTTCAATAAATAGTTACGTTCAATTGTTTATTGTTTAATTGATCATCGTAACCACATCGCATTCGCATCGCAAACAAGCATCAAGGATGTCATCTCTATAAACCTGAGCATTCACGGTTCCCCTTGGAAAGACATGGAGGTCTGTGAATCCACCCAAAGAGATGCCACCCCAAACACAAACACTGCCTCTTCCGTATGCATCACTTTCACGGATGTTTGACGAATGAAAACAGGTTCCAGGTTCTCTCCATATCAAATGACGCCTATCATCGCTTTCTAGACTAAACCTGGACTCATCCGTAAAGTGAACAGACCTCTATTGATCAGGCGTCCAGTGGACATCATGTTGTGTCCACTGCAAATGGTCCCCCCTATGGTGTGACGTGAGCGGCACGCAAATGGCTGGTCGCCTCGCATACAGACTACCTTCGTGAAGTCTTCTACGCAGAGTTGACGTTGACACCAACCTTCCGGTGGCTGCATCACACGAGGAAGATCTACACCAACCTTCCGGTGGCTGCATCACAGGAGGATCTAAGAAGAGTCGGAGTAGCGGTTCTATTCCTGTGTGCACATAATGTCAAATATCGGTCATCGGCGCTCTTCGTAGCAGTTGGCCGTCCTTGGCTGAATCTCTTAGATGCCGAATCTGTGGTTTGAAATTGCCTCCAAAAACTATGAACCACAGAAACACTCACATTTAGCCATCTGGCACTTCTGTTTGACTTTGTCCTGCCTCTAATCTCCCAATGGCTGTCCATCGTTCTGCAGGATTCTGGATTGTGACACCCGATCACCAAGACGGTAATCCCCTGAAGGTTCTTCACCTGCTATGCTTTAGCTGGGCATATCGGAACGACCTACACGCCTAGGGTGGCCCTACCAGGAGCTATGCTACCGACGTACTTCGCCCGTTCCGCCCAGTGACACCCTCCCGCCACGTTGAGGCAGCATAGCAGGACTTGGGGGAAGGCGGTGACACAGGACTGCTACAGCTTCACAGCTATCACATGAGCTGTATGCTCCCATTGGAATCCCAGTTTCTCGTTCTACAGTTGCTCGAAAGTTTCGTGAGAGATAGCTGTATGCCACATGAACTGCTGTTTGCGTCTCGCTCATTGCAGCACAAAATAGGGAGCGTTTACCGTGGCGTAGACAACAGGCGCCTTGGACCAGACTTCAGTGGAACACCGTGAGTTTTACAGATAAGCCGAGATTCAGCCTAGAAACTGATTCTCGGCATATCTGTGACTGGAGAGTGTTAAGAACACAATACCATCCCTCCCTCATCAGGGGTATCACCAAAAGTATCATTACGGCGGTGGAAGTATAATGGTTTCGGCAGGCATTATGTTGGACGACTGCACATGTGTTTGACAAAGGCTCCCTTAATGCTATGTGGTAAAGAGAGCAGATCTTAGAACCCTTTATTTTAATTTTCAGGGGCGCAGTTAGTCCTGGGTTCCAGTTAACAGGTGACAACGCTCCTACACACAGGGCTCGGCTGCTCGACGATTACATGGACAATGAGAATATTCGAAGCATGGATAGTCCAGGAAGATCTCCTGACCTTAAGCTTGTAGAGCAAGGTCTGGGACGTATTTGGGAGACCAGTTTCATCTCGCCATCCCGCAGTTGAAACCTGTCTTGTTGCAGGAGTGGGATCGATTGCCACATGGACTCCTAAACTGTCTCCTGTCCGGTATGCTGTCACGCTACGGGACTTGTCTGGCTGTGAGAAGGTACCATACCCATAAAGGACTCACTTTCAGTTCGATATCACAACGTATATTTTTCAAACCCCTGTAGTAATTAATGATCTTTACTGATACTCATGCGTACATATAGTGACTTTTGAATGGTGCATCTCTTTCTGTATTATAATGTATATTTTTACGAAATTTCATTAAACTATGTTGACATTCAAATTTTCTTATTTTTTCACACACAAATGTATATTAACAATATTCCATTAATTCCATTAAATGTATTTAAAGGAAAATTATTAGAAATTAGAGACCTAAAAGAAATTTATTCATTAAATTGTTAGAAATTAGAACCCGAATTCTTTCTCTCTTTCTTATTTCATCCGACAAAATCGTTTAAAAAGACATCTGGAGATTCATACCAAAAAAGCGGCACATTGCAATATGTGTTCCAAGCGATTCATCTTCGAAATTTTACTTGTGCTATATGTTCACAAGTTTTTCCGAAAATGAATGATTTGAATAGATACATGAAATCTCATCAAAAGACCTAAAGATGTAACAAATGTCATAAGAAATTTGGGGAATTTGATAATTTGGACCATCATGATGAAGCGTCGCATCTTAAAAAAATGCGCCGAATGTTCAGAAGTTTTTACATGTCAGATACATTTAAGAAGACATACCAAAATTCATAAAGTTACTTTTAAGTGTAAATCGTGCTCAAACATATTTCGTGAACTTGATAATTTAAAACATCATGCAGGTTCCCATCCTAAAAGTTGCATTTAATGTACTGAAAATTTTTAGCTTTGAAGATATATATGAAAACACATGAAGTTGTATTTAAATGTAGCAGCTGCTTAAAGAATTTCTCTGAAGATGATGCTTTGAAATAACATGAAGATTTTCATCTTACAAATTGTACCTAATGTTTAAAAGAAAAAGTGATCTTTTACATCATATTCGAGAGGAGCATAGTGTTATTCGAACATTGGAAAAACGAAGAAATGCTGAGTTTTTCAATGCAGGTATGCCAGCTAAAATTACAAGTCTCAAGGTTATGTTCTCAGCTTGAATTAATTTGCGATTTTTCCTAATTCAGAGAATGATCGAGGCCTAGATGAATATTTTGAATACATAAAATCGCAATTTGTAGAAAACTTGAGTGATAACACAGTTACATATCGTTGTCTGAAATGGTATGCAGTTACTGTTAAAATGAGTCGTGATTGCGAAAATGGGGTACTTAAATATTTTATCCACATTTCGGTAGCATTGGTTTGCCATTACTTAAAGGGTACAATATGGAAAGAGAAATTAACGAAGATTTCAGGAAAAAATATAAAAGAGCTACGAGTTTAGTGAACACGGCTCAAGGTGGTTCAGGAAAAAGTTATTAAATGTGAAATACATATGGTTAGATACGAAGCCTTTTCTCACAGCAGTTAAGTATTTAGGTATGGTAAGAGTAAGAATATTAACTTAAAAATAAATAAAAAAAGTAAAATAAAATATCTACATGTATTGAATGATGATATTACACTGATTTATGTTAATAACTGACGATACATATTTCGGGGTTCCACCCTTTTATCTAACAAGTAAATGTGGAGGAACCTAATAAACAGCTAAGCGAATATTTGCTTTAGTTCAGAAACAGAGACATAAAACTCGAGAAGAGTTAATTACCCTTTATTGCTCAAAGTAAGAACTAACAGATGGCCTCTTTCTCAGGGCGTACAGTAAAGCCTCCACTTAGTCTTGAACTCAAAATAATAAGACTTAACTAATGCTTAGCTAAAGCGATATAGCCTAAGCTATCAAAATTCTAAGTAGTTGGTCCTTAAATATCGAATAAGCTAGCGAAGCTATCAAGGGCCTGTAATACGGCCGAGGGTAGTAACAGCTTACAGATTCGTAGCCAAAAGTCAAACGCGCACTATAAATACTACTCTTACTCATTTGCATTAAACGCGATTCTAAAAACACATTCTGGTAGGAAATTGTAAGCTGAAATTAGGATGGACAGAAAAATAGCTTAAGATAACTATTAAAAACTTAGGATAAACCTTACAGTGTATTAACATAGTGAATACTGACTTTTATTAAATCCTATAGGCTACTGAAAATATATTTTATAACACCTTCATTTTCACCGATAAATTTACAAACTAAGCTATCTAGCAGTTTTTCCATGATTTTTTCCTCTTCAAAAAGTTGCCCATCAAAGCAAAAATAGCCGTAATTAGGAGGGAAAAGGGAATAAGCTAAAAATAACATAGCGCACCTAAAATGTAAAAATAATGTAATGATTGCAACAAATTAGCAGTTAGAGGTAGTAAGAAAAATAGCAGATTAAACAGTGGATGTATGAGTGGAAGAAAAAGTTACTATAGCTCTAAAATTACGCATGAAAGCTGTGATTTCATTCTAAAAATGCAGAAAAAGGGTAAAAGTAATCGAAGTTCGAAACTAAATATGATGCTGAAAAACCAAAAAAAAAAGTTTAAAAATATGCCTTCGAATATAAATGAGATTGGACAACATAGTTAAGGAAAGTTCTGCTTAAAATTATGTCAAATAAATTTATGTAGATGCTCAGTTAGAGTCAGAAAATATAAGTAAATTAAAAATTATAACGAAGTACCCGTATACGTAGGAAGTTGTAAAGGTTGAGAATGCGAATAAAGATAATAGTAGCATCGAAAGTGAAATGCTAGAATTAGTAACGGTAAGTATACTACAAAATGAAAAAGTGTAGAAACTTAAATCAAAAGAGAAATGTAAAATATAGCCTACGTTAAGTAAAATTCAATGAATAGCAATTAACAGTCATAAAATAATACGCTTAGTTGAAGAATACTAGGATGTTTAAGGAAGATTAGTATGCGATAAAATCATGCAAAATTAAGTAAAATAAGTAAAATTATATCCTAAGACTACAGAAAATAAATGTGGTATTATGAACAGAAAATGTATAGTCATCAGGATTATCGATGCAGAAGACGGTATAAATGAACCACACCCTCGCTGGGACTAGAAATCTGGACCTCTAAAATACGCGTCGAGTATGCTTCCACTTACACCACGAAGGTATGCAGAAAGAAAGGAGAAAATAACTTAGTTAAAATTAGGAGTATATAATAATGTCTAAAGGTAAAAAATGTACGTTATATTAAAAATACAATAAGTAAAAAAGCGTGCATTGGAGAGCTTACAGTTGTAAAACCTAACAAATATGTTTAAAGATAGACTATGTTCAAAATTACAAAGGTTCAAAACTACTAAAGAGGTTAAAAATTACGTTTAAAATTACATAAAAGTCATGTATATGATTAAAAAATATAATAAGTTCATTAAATTTTAGAATATGTTAAAAACTGAAAATGCTAAAGACTATGAAAGAAGTTAAAATTTACATTTAAAATTTAAAAACTAATCGTGCATATGATTAGAAACTGCAAGAAATAAGTTCAAACTGAGACTACGTTGGTAAAAAAGTATAAAAATAATTTTGTGTAAAATGAAATAAACAATAAAAATTAGTAATGGAATTATGATTTGGTATTATGAACAGAAGATGCAAGAATTATGCCAAATACAGATCACACAGGAAAATAAAAAGTTTACATCTAAAATTAAAGTTCATGCGAGTAAGCACTTAATATCGAAGATAAGATTGAAAATTTGGCATATGGCTAGGACGCATAAAGCAACATATTCGGAATAGAATTGCTAAAAAATTCTAAAATTTTAAGTAAGAAAGAAAATAATGGTTGAAAAATAAAAGATAATCTTTTATCAAAAAATCTCTCTTATCTCGGTCGCGCTTCTCTCCCGCTTATCAGATAGCTAACTACATTTTGCAACCCGCAACTTCTGCGAGTTTCACCTGCGGGCTCATCGGCAAATCCGCCTCCTGCCAATGAACCGTCACTTTTCTACTCCTGACAATACGCGTTACCCATCGCAACTGAGGGAGGGTGGCAACAGTCTTCATGTGCCCGTTAAAAAAACAGATTATAATCAAGAGCGGAGCCGGGAGGCAAGACAGAAGCCTTCAGTGAATTAGTAGAAAATTGAGCTACAAAACGTTAGAAATTCATACACACAAGTATAATGTGACTGTACTAATCTACAAAGTTCTTTATTTATGAATTGACTTGTTTACTTTATCACCTCCCAGCAGGCTGTTTTATGTAATGCATATTTTTTATCGCTGGCAATGGGGGAAATACAGTACCACTGATACATGTAACTTATATTTAAAAAACTCTTAATGCCTTCCTGTCTTGGAGAAACGATATCAATTTAAATATATTCTAAGGAAAATACTATCAATTTAAACATCTCTTAATGGACCAGCTATATAACTGTTACTTGTAATAAAATTTATTATGAAACAAATTTAAAAATAATCATATGTTGATGTCTCCGCCAACTGCATTCTTTAAGCTTCGCTTTTGTCTAAGACATGAAAAAGAGCCCGGAACAGTTTTAAAGGTTTTCTCTAACAGAGAATAAACACCTTTTCACTTGGAAAATCAAGAATTAAGCGTTTTAACAAATGAAAATAATCTTCGACATTTTCCTAGTCTATGAGTATTTATTAAAAGTTTGCATATCGACAAAGAAATAGTACACTTTAGATTCCTTATGGCATAGCATTCTGAAATGCTTGAAAGAAAATATTTAAACTGCTTGCATTTTTAAAGTATCTGAAAGAAACGCTTTATTTAATGAAAAGCATCTAGAAATAGTCCATGTCATGGTGATAACATGGTATTTTATTTAATACACTTTATCGTTCGAGCAGTGTTGTTGTTGCCCAGGTTCCTTCCGCAAGCAGATGCAATTTAAAATGTAAGTCAAAACTTTAAAGTGTTCAGGAATGAAATTTCAGAGACGCAACACTCGAAACAATCCAAAAAACAAGAAATGATTTGTGGAAAGTACTTTTGCAAGAACGATACTTATTTCCGAAAAAAACTGGGATGGTAAACTATTTCCTATATTTGCAGAACTTATATTTTGTAGCCAACCTCTTCCATCAAGAATACCATTAAATCGAAATCTAGAATAAGTTAACTGATGTGTTGTGATAACTTATAAGGTATTTTTGCTGCCTTCTTAGCATGCCTTCGTGGTGTAATGGTCAGCACGCTCGGCGGGTATTTGAGAGGTCCGAGGTTCGAGTTCCGTCGAGGGCACTGCTCAGTTTTTACATCTCTTGCATCAAAAATACCTAATGCCTTTACAAACTTAAAATAAATAAGACGTGAAAATAAGACGTAAGGCCAGCTAACTATTAGTAACTTTCATAATTCTTAATCTGTTTTAACTTAAAATCGAAGACTTAGTGCATGTAAATCTTTAAAACACACGTTGCCAATTTAGAGTACCGGTTCCCATTTTCTGGGAAATCATATCTATAGTGCTGAAGGGAGTAGATTAAACTTGTTAGAGAACCACTATCGGAGAAATAAAAATTTAGTGACTTCAATCATAATCTCATTCAAGGCAGCAGTTTAATTATATTTATTTTATAGTGTTTCAAAACGTATGAGTTAAACCTCGAAGTACTTCTCTTTTCATTTATTTAAAATTATTTCTGTGTGTGCATAGATTAAATATGCATCAGATTCTCTGAATTAAAAGGTATATGAAGTCAGAAGCTTTAAATATTATTTTTACCTGTTTCACTACTCCTGGATCTTCCTGGGAATGGATAAGATGTGATGGGATATGGAGTTGCCCTTACTGTAACAAGAAAAAAAAGTAACAACAGCTATCTTATTCAGGAAAATTTAATGAATGCACAGAACACATTATACCAAAACACTATAATCTCTAATTTATGATACTAAACTACAAAACTACAAAATTTAACTACAAAATCCTTATGTGCATGAAGGATTAACAGAGCTTGTATTAATAGTATAAACTTGTTTATAAAACTAAATACCTAAACTTGTTCTAAAAAGAATTACGCACCCCATGATAAAGCATTGCATTACATTATTACTCATGGGATAAAGCATTACCCCTTGAATTATGCAAGAGCCAACTTATCGCACAGTTACAAATTCCGGATTACTTTCTGCTTTTTCAAAAAGTTAATATCCTGCTGTGTACCAAAAGCCTTATTCCCAGTACAAATAGTAGATTAAAGGATACTTTGCATGATATATGTAAATATTAGATGCTATGCTTATACATTAATATTATTATTAACAAAACTGATAGATAAATGTCTCATTCGTAACGTTTGGTTTTATTAAATTATCGCAAAACCATCGAGGGCTATCTGCCTAAGATAGGGATGACTTTATGGAGGACTTTCTAAGAGAAAAACTGGCATGTTACATTTAGAAAAACCACAAAACGCCCAAGCAGCCAGCCCATTTGCCGGTATTCAAACGTTGGCCCGAACTACCAGTATTCAGCGACTTTACCGATCAATCGCTGGTGGGCCTTATTTCATTCGTAACTTTCAGCTTAGTGTCTGTCAGTATAAAAAAACTGAGTTCCTCTAACAACTGTTTAGGAATGGATTGCCATCTGAGTGAGGTTCGGTAACGTTTAAATATATTCTCATGGAAAAGAAAACTGGAAAAGCATAAATTATAAACATGAAGGGGTTCATGCTATAAGGTAAATTTTTACTTAAATTTTAAACTTACTTAAAAAGTACAAAGATTAATGCGTTAATAAAAAGCGTGGCAATATGATTGCTTAGTAACAGGAAGGTAAGCAGAATGTATTACTATCATTTTGCGACAGCATTCATGAATCATTTTTATCGCTCACCCAACAAAAGGATTATTATTACTAACCACATTAACAGCATCACAATCTTCCTTAAATTTTTATGACACTCAGTATTACATTCATATTATTCATAAGAGACTTCTAAATACAATGCTGAATTAAAAAAGTCACCAATGCAATTTAAGTAATTCAAATTTTGGTTCTGTGACTTTTTTGTTGAAGCAATTGCAACATACATGCATGAAATTCTTCTGGGACATACTGTGATATGTGAGATTTACTTGAAAGGAAAGAGAGATTACATTTCATTGCAATGCTCAGTCTAAGGAAATGAAGAATCATTCCGGGAGTAGGAGGACCAGCGTCGTACAAAGGTTTAAGCAGGTAATCAGAGCAATAGAGCAAAACTGAAGTTTTATTGCATTAGCACAGTATATGCTGTTGTTGATTTTATACCGATACGATAATATTTTTTTTTACTTAAATTTTTCTCACCATCAGTGGAGCTACATGAAGCCTGTATTTAAAGCAGCAGGGAGCAGCAGACGAGAATTAGAATAGAGAGACAATTGTTTTTGTGCTTACATCTTTGCAATTTTTTTTTTACAACAGACTTTTTTTCGGAAATTAAAACACACTATCTATACAGGTTTCATGTATTCCTAATATATTTATTAGTTTCTTTAAACTAAGATACTAGTAAGCTATGTAACTGTTTTTTTTTTTTTATTTTGTGGGTGTGTATGTGGGGAAATATTCAAAGCATTTCTCCGTATGTTTTCTAACAACATCTGCATATAAGCGGATCCGTAGAATTCATATTTCAGAGATAAACTGCACTGATAAATTATAATTCACATTTCTTAATCTGGTAATATGTCCAAACTTTTAAAGTCCTTAATTATTTTCAAAAGTGTCAGTTTATTTTGAAAAGTGTCTTTTGTTAGAATTTTTTCAAAAAGGAAAATCTAAGCATCGTCTGACATGTTATTCCTCTCTGGTTGGATAAATTTAGTTCGAGGTTTTACCGTAAGGCGGCCTCCAGTTGACTGTGCAAACAAGAAGAGGAAGGCAGTGTTTTACACAAGGTTTATGGCACTTACGTATAATCCCGTCGACCGTGAAACTGTCGCAGGCAGCAAAATTACAGGTAAGCGTGACGTAACAACACACTTATAACAGCTGCGGTTTCTGTTTATTTGATTAGGGCAAAACATACCACGGGTACCTGTCTGTGGGAAAGGGTGCCTTCGTGGAGAATTTTCTAAAGGACACTCGCTTTAGTACACGTTACGTACGGGGAAAACCACGAAAACGCCCAAGCAGCCAACTCTTTAACCTGGAATCTAAACCAGGTCAAAACAACCAGTCTTCAGCGACTTTACTGCTCGGCCGTTAGGAGGGGCTCATCTGCGCTTTCGTCTAATATAACCCCCAAACTATTCTAGATAAGCCATATTTTGCTTAACAAGGATATAAATTAACTGTTATTGCTGTACTTTTTTCTTGCATTTTGGAAAAAAATTATGAAAATTTCGAACCTGCTTCTATAGAACAGCAAGCGGTGGATTATTTTCAAAGTTATGGGATACTACCATAAAAAGAGTGTGTATTAATGGGCATGATACAGTTAGCTGAATATGGCTGACTAAACAGCAATAGACTGGAACAATAACCTACGGTACGTTTATACTTATAGTTTATACTGAGTTCTATATAGAGCTTTCGATAAAGTTGAAGACTTTAACAAAATAGTGAAATCACCGAAAAGATTTTGAACGAAGCACAAAAACGAAATGAGTCGAATATTGATCGTTTATTAACCGTGCTGAAGTTGGTTTTTGTATATACGCTAAAAGTGCGGAATAAAATGCGCAGTTATTTTTTTGGGGGGGGGGAATAATAGAAAAGGTTATAATTAACTCTAATTATTATATAAAAAGTAATTTTTACCAACAAAAATATTTTTTGATTCTCATTTGTCACAACAGTGTTTTGCTGCACAAATTCCATGAATATCTCTTTTACATACAGTGCAAATTAAGTTGGATTGTTTAATTCCGTTATCATTTTTTTACTGCATACCTCACACTGTCGCAAGTTTCGCCCAGGCAATTTTTCTAAAAAAAAAAACCGTTTTACTTATTGAATTTTTACTTGCCACTTTTTACTTTTGTCTTTCCAACATGTTGCAAAGACAAAAGAAGTGTGAAATACAAGATACGAATAATCTTGATTACGCGTATGAACAATCCTGCTATCATGTGTCTTTACATCATATGAACGATCATTCAAATTCAAACGGCAACCCACTAGACTGAGCCACTATAGTAACGCATCGTGTCTAAGAGATTAATTCTGATCTTATCAGAAACCTCAGTTGAATGATATTAATAAAAACCGCAACTGATATGAATACAACTGCTCTCAATTACTCATAATGCGAAAATCTAGTAACAAACAGCAGCGCGACCGCGCTTCTGCATATTTTTGACACAACACATGAGAAGCGCGACAGCGCTTCGCGGCACTCTAAAGCACCGTTGCCATTAGTACGGTACCAACGCTTAGCGTATTGGGAGAAACGCATTACGCAGACGGACAACCGTTTACACTATTGCGTTAGATTTACGCTTACAGAGGTTCGGTGGCCAATTGCATTCATTATCACCAGATGTCTCTGATTCGATGTTATTGGAAATTTTTAGTTCTGCTTCTGAACTGGGAAAGTAAGCAAGTTAGCAATTTTTAGATAAGTAAGGTTATAATGCATATTATGAACATCTCTAATTGCATAGAAGCCAGAGTAATTTAAAAAAAATTCTTTCCGTTTCCAGAAGACTTAAATATTAACGAAATAATATATAGTTAAAACTAAAAATGTGCTGTTACTGCAAAACAAATAAAAAAGTTAAACACATTTAAAAATAGCTGGTACCTTAAAAATACAGAGCAACTGTAAAGAAAGGTTCACAATATTTACACAAAATTTGCTATGCTTGTATACCGCTGACTGCTATGTGAGATTGTATAATTTTAAAATATGCGCAAATTTGGGGAGAAAACAGATAGTATATAAAATTTTAGCATCAGTTTCTTCAGTGTCATAGCTAGATAATATATATTAGAAATCTCGTTCGTTTTAAAATGCACTATGCGCAGTAATATTTTATGCATAATCCATAAAATATTATTTTTAATTTATAAATTTTAAATTCATAGCTTTTTTATAGAAGAAGTTATAAAAATAAGCTTTTTTTTCTTTATATATGTATACACATACCTAAGGTAAATAAAATGGAAATATTTAATTAATTAATTCCTGTGCTGCAGCTGGAGAGAACTGAAGCAATTATTATAAGTTTTTTAAAAATTATTTTATTAAAAATGTTCAGAGCATTAATACTGTCTCATGTTCATTGGTATTGAAAGTTTAGAGCTGGAAACATCTCAAAGTCTCATCACTTGTATGTACATTCACATAAAAGTGAAACGAAAAAAAATATTTATATATATATACAGGGAGTATATTTTAAATTAGTATTATGTTATAACATTCAAAATAATTTCTTGAGGGGAAAATTTAAATAAATAAGAACATAAATAAAACATTATATTTAATGCAAACAATAACAGAAATAAGTTTTAAACCACAAATATAGATCAAATTGGAATACGGAACCAAGAAAGTTGCAAACAGGATGGAAAAAGAGTATCTGATTCGAACTCGCGACCCCCCCCCAAAAAAACACAGTTGGCTACCCTCAGCTTTACTACTGCGCTATCACCACACTGACATTATTAGCAATTTTGGTTTATATAGATTATCAAGTAAATGAATTCATAAAACTAAATTTTTTCTAGTCCTATTTTAGTATGCTATCGTCTAAAAAATTCACCAGAGCTGGTTCTTCAGCTTCTAGAACATATCTTACAAAAAACATTATTTTTTAAAGCGGCGTTCCGATTGAAGTTAAATAGACTGCTAAAAATATATATTCCATGTACTTACAGATACATGTTAGCCAAAACGGTATATTTGTAAATAGAGAAATATAAATTTAACATACTCTTTAATGCAGTGGAATATTTAAAAGGCTATTAAATTTAATTTATAATTAACGTTTTTAATTTTACCTGTTTCAAAAGAAAAAATAACAAATCTTTTCATGCCATATCTGATTTGCTATAGCAGTTTGATATATTCAGACGTTCATTATCATTAAAGGTAAATGTGTATGCAGAACTAGGAAACAATTTTCAGGATAAATTAAATTTTCCTATTTCATGGACTTGGTATTATATTTTTTGCACCTGATTTCCTTGATAGTAATCACTGCTCTCTGCGAACTAGTACTGTAGTTACAGTTATCTTATTTTTCTTATTTATTATATTCTTATTTTTCTTATTTTTTTTAACTAAATTCAGCTGATTGCTTTAATTTTCAGCACGCAGATTTTTCGCTATAATGTTAATTCAGAAATAAGTATTTTTTAGCAAAACCTTATTTCCCTGAGCCAGCGTTCATCACTACTTCTGCCGCCATTAGTCCATTAGTTTTTGGTGACAACACCCGATTGCTCCTTTTTTACCACGTAACTCCAACGCTTCCGCAGACCTGCGGGTAGAAGGATAGAAGTTGAACATTGTTGAACTTCATCCGTTCCTCCATCCGTCGACGGACAGCAGATGTCAATCAAAATGAATTCGTTCGCTGATTGGAAAAACGCATACGCACCGCAACGCATACGCAGTAGTGGAAACGCGTCTTAACGGTTCAATAAAAAGGCGTCATTTTCTTCAGCATTCTGCAGGAATGATTGGCGCAACTGACGGGATCTCCGCCAACTTTCCTGATTCAACGGTAACCAACATTCATAGTCGACAAGATAATATGAAAGTACCCGGTTTATTAAATTTTTACTCAATGAGCAAAACTTATTTATTTTTAATATATTACATTATTTTGTTCCTGTACGATATTTCATTCGCGTTACATTTTCTGATTAAATTTCTGAAGTTGAAAGGCAAAATGAATCCTTTCAACTTTGCATGAATCAAAATCATAGCTCAACAGACACTTCAGTACCTTAACTTATTATTTTGGCGCATAGTTTTGAAGAAAAATAAGCAAATTAAAATATTGGTCAGGCCCTTAAGAAATTAATTTCAGGAGAAGTAGGCTGCGATACTTGAGCATTCCTCATATACACATTAATCGAATTTTATTACTTTTTGCTCTTTCCATTTTCTCACAGACAACTAACTCAGCTACCAGATGCGTGCCGTCGTCAGTGGACTAGAAGGACTAGGCTAGTTCCTTAAAATTTTATGCGTTAATACTTTCGAGTACACTTTTACCTAGCACTCAACAGCATTTAAAATAACGCAAAGCTAAAGATAATCGCGGCTGAAACCTTTTTATGGGTATCGTTGCGAGCACTGCGCGTTGATGTGGCTGACTGCATTGCTTTGTGGTCCTTTTGAGCAGACGTCTCTAGATCGGACCTTTGTTGCATTTTTGAGAAGCACTCATTTTTGTTGCACGCATTAGACAGCGTCAGCTTTCGTGATTGGAAGTGCCTGCTCTTGGCGCGCTCCTGCTCCCGTAAAAGACATGGATTTCTGTGCTCTTTAGCCGAAAGTATGCGTCTGGATCAACGGTATCACGTATCACTTGTCACAAGACCCAAGGTCGGGTTTCATATCCTAGCAGAGAAACAATGAACATCGACCTTCGCTGACTATGCCATCTGCCGACAAATACAGCCATTTACAAGTTCTAATAACGCTCTCCAACAGCAGCTGTTTCTAACCAACAAACAAAGATATCGCCACAAGACACACAAGATCATGTGGCAATAATACCTGCTTTTATACTTTCTTTTAACTTCACGGAAGCCACTCTAAGATTGCCATATTTAGCATGTTTACAGAAATAAGTTGCGATTTAGATTCCAGAAAGAGTATATTTTTTAAAGTAATATGTAAAGATTCTAGGCTTCTTGAGAGAGAGAAACGTGAAAAATGAACTGTACCTTCATTGGCAATCAAAGATGAATCTTCTAGTTTTCTGACTGGATTTGCTAACCATTATACCACAGAAACATTTTGAAGGAATGTATTTAGTTCCTTACGGATTATTCACATATGTCGTGTAAATAAGGCAATTTTCCCTAGAAAATCTTCTATGCAAGCATTTCTTCCCTTAGGCAGACAGATTTTATGTGACTTGCTGTATTCATATAAACAAATGAATTTCATGATAAATGGATGATAAAATTCCTCAAAGTTAAATAAAATCAAATCTTTGGCTCTAATCACTTGACTGAGTTACTTGATTGCAAGAATGAAAACTTTTAAAGAAATGCGTTCAATATTTTCATTTTTCATTCAAGTGGCAAAATCTGGGTCTTTTTTGGTCAAAATTTCAGCAGACATCAAAGCTGTGTTTTATGCTCGGATCGGCATCAAACAAAATTTCATTAGCATGCAGAATGATTAACAACAGCGATGCCTACATGCTAAAATCCCAACTGACCAGCCTCCCCATCGTCGTACGTTGTTGAATGTGATTAAAAGCGATTTAAGATTCTTTCAACTATTTTAAACATTACTCTAGCTCCAGGCTGGGAACTAAATCACAGAATCTATCGTACGACACAATGATACTTTTTCGGTAATGAGAGGAGACTCTGCATATCTTAATGCTCTGACTTCCATATTTATAATTACCGGAAAAAAGTAGAAAGAAGAAATTTTACCCTTTTTAAAATCTGATGACGAGAGTCTTGATAAACCTTACTAATAAAATATATTAATTTCTAAAAATAAATGTTTCTCAAAATGAGCAGTAGTTTAATTTTCTATTGAGCATTTCCGTTTTACGTCAAGAACGCGAATCCTGAACAGTGTTTCTCAAAGTAACAGAATTTTATTCTCTATTTTAAAAATACTTCGGCATTTGAAACTAAATTATCGCTGCAATAAGCAGATTTTCCAGTGAACCGGCTACAGTAGTCTATGAAGCTTCATATTCAAAGTATATTTTTGGCTTCAATATCAATTAAGAACATTTAGCATCCTAATTTTTGATTAAACTGAAGGAAACAGCAGTCTCATTTTATGGGCTAAAGAAAATTACCTTTTAACGGAAGAAGGGTTTTATTTCAAACTTAAAGTACAATATTTCACCACTTGAAACAATATTAATGCTGCGGGTAAGAGACAAAATTTTGGAGTAACATAAAAAGTAAAACAATCTTTGTTAACTGATTAATAATCACTCGCGTAGTGGGAGAAAATATTGTGCCGTTTTCCTCAAACGCGTTGAACGAGTTGAATTAACAATAAGCAAGATTTTCCTGTAAACCGGCCACTGCTAGTCTATGCAGCTTCATATTCAAAGTATATTTTTTATCTCAATATAAATTGAGAATATTTAGCAACCTAAATTTTCATTAAACTGAAGGGAACAGCAATCTCACTTAATGGGCTAAAGAAAATTATCTTTTAACGAAAGAAGAGTTTTACTTCAAACTTAAATACTCTAACTCCATTAACATGCTTCACAACAACCAAACCTAGGCCTGTTTTAAAGCATGCTGCTCAAGAAGGCAAAGATATCAAAGAAACAGTGTGCATATTTTGTTTTAAGATGTAAATCTATCAGAAGTACATGTCTCGGACGAAAATAAATCCAGAACTGGCACTGTGTTTTTTGCGGTATTAAAACACAGCACATGGTATGATTTAGATTCTAAGAGCATAACAAAGGAACGAAACTGCGTGATTCTTTGCGATTCCTCAGCAAAAGATACTTTCAAACGAAATTATCATTTCATTAAAAATTAAACAAAATCTTATTTCTTATAACATGATCTTCATATATCATAAATTGCGAGATACACGATCAAAATTTCGGGGTGAGAGTAAATTCTCTTTAGCTCTAACATTTTTAATTCAGGAACCATTCAACATAAAGAGCGTTATTAGATAATACTTAACTACGTTTTTTGAGCTTTTAATTAATGCTGAGAAGAGAACATTTATACGAAACTCATCTATACTGAAGTTTATTAGTATGTAAAAAACATAAATGGTCGTTGAATGAAACGTTCAGTATCGAAATGATTGTGCTAGAAATTAGCATAGTATTTCTTAACGCTGCTAAGAAAAGATGTCAGTCACGGAGCAGAGCAATAAGAGTTTCTGTATTGTTGCTCCTTATCAGCCTGATTTAGAAGGATAGCGATCAAGTCCACGAATTTATTACAGTTATGAGGAGTAAAGCGTCTTATCGTTGGACAAGGCCTTGGAACCTTGTAAATACGAGTTACCAAACGCAAATGTTTAGTCAATTTCTTGGTTTTACAGCAATGGAATTTAGGTTTACAGTAACGGAAGAACGGTTTTCTATCATGTCAGTACTCGCCTTATTATGACATTTTTTACTTTAACTGAGTCACTACTTGTAATCGTTCACGGCCATGTTAAAAAAGGTTAAGAACTCTGCCTTTCATTGTTCTTGATTGAACTGCATGATTTTAGTTGGGCATACTAGTCGTATGGACTTACAAACTGTTTAGCAGTAAGACTGTCCCAAAATGTAATAGATTCCTTTACTTAAATTTTATCTCTTTATAAGAATGCATTAATGGCAGAATTACTGGCAATCTAAAATTTAAAAAAAATTAAGGAAACTACACTAATTTTTGTTTTTAAATCCTCAAAAATCGATTTCAAATTTTCAGAATAATATAAGCACTGTGTTCAGGCTTAACTTATCAAGCAGTAAAACGATGAGTACTACCTTGATAATCATAACACTATAATTACTACTATTATTATTATTACTTACAGTGATTGTTACAGGAGAAAATATCGCAAACGAAAACGTCGTGAAAGAAATAACACAAGGCGAAAACATCGTGGGAGAAAAGAAATCAAGAAAAAAAAAGTCGCAGTACTAAAACATGAAGGTATAAAGCATTGTTGTCAAAAATAAAGCAGTCCGAAAACATCGCGATTTTAAAACATCGTCGTAAACATAAAGCATCTATAAATCATTGCATGAAGATAACATTGCAGGCATATGATTTTTAGGCTTTAAAATAAGTTAAATGTATATTTGATAATGGTTTGCGAGCGAGGAATATTTTTACCTTTACATTTCATGTTTCTGGATTAATTCATTATTTTTTTGCTAAAAAAGAAAGAAGGAAACTTAAGCATTCAAAAACTTAAGTGAGCAAAAAATTAATCCTACTTAGAGCAGTTGACAGAATTTTAAATTTATGTACTTAATTATTAAAAGTCATTATTTAACTAATCTCTTTTATGAGGCTGTACTGGCAGTTTTTCTGGGAGAATATAGTCTAAAAAAATTAGAAAAGGGAAGATGAGAAACTGAAGGAGGTTATCTATATTCAAATTGTTTGATTAATTATCAATTTATAAAATTATTTTCTTTCCGTTTGTTAATCTGATATTCATTTAGAAAAAAAATAGTCTTGTTTTAATTAGTTAAATAATTTTAACCCGGGTAACCTCAGATATTTCCCGCGACGACGCTTTAAACCTGCAATATTTTAAACCGCTTTTTTCCCACGATGATGTTTTATACCGCGATATTATTTTCTTCTTTCTTCCCTTTCTCCCACGATATATCGTACGACGACGTTTTCACCTTGCGTTTTCTCCACGACGTTTTCGTACGCAATATTTTTGCCACGATGTTTTTGGCGGACACCATAATGAAAACCGTTAATCAAGCAAAATCAATACCTGCGTCGGTTATTCCTGTGCAACTGCTAAAGGAAGTGTATGGTGTTGATGCTAGAAGATTTGGAGATGTTGATCTCTGCATGCCTGCAAAATATAAAATATTATTTAAATAATAATTTTAAAAGGATAAAGAATAATCAGAACTAAAACGATGACATGTGAAAACACAAAACCTATTTAACTAAAGTCAGTTGGAAGAAGCAACGAGTCTGAAAACCGGCCATATCAATTTGTTCACTGTACAGCTTTTCATTACTTCGTTCTTTAGAATTCTTTAATATGTATTTGATAATGCAAATATGTAACCTCAGCACATCATATAGAAAAAATATACTGATGCAGAAATAGCTGTACATGTACAGAAATGTATACAGATGCAGAAGAAATGGGTTGCATAATTTCTGAACGTGATTGGTAAGTACCTTCTATGAATGAGGGGTTATGTGAACAAAGTTTCGTTTTGCATTGAAAAAGACTCACCGAAGAAGGTAATGAAGTAACAAAGATGGAAATATAAAAAAATTCCAGAAAATTATAAAAGTATTTTGTATCTCACATTTCAAGCGAATTTTTGCAATTCCATTATCAAATCTGATTAACCTCTGGTATTTACAGATTCTATGAAAAGTTTCTGGAGACCAGATGGTTAAAATATTGCGTATTTATAGGATATTTAGAGGTTTTGTTTGCAAGTTTTAAGCTATCCCCCCCAACTGTCATTTAATTTCATCGAAGCGATATTAGTTTACTAACTTTAAAGTAATAACAGCAGTAATATTTTTTCGCAATAAAAGATGTATGTTAATTTTTTCTATGATTTTAAGGAAAATATAAAGATTATATAAAAATTTTGAAAATTATTTTAGCAAAATATTTTCAAATATAATATTGTTGCAAAAGTAATGTTTACAATGTTTTGTTAATGCAGATACTTGATAATGGACTATCTGAAAAAATACTTCTGAAATGTATGAGCTCCATAAGCTTAAATAAATGAGTTTCTGCTACATATAAAAAATTTCTGAAAATTATTTCCATGTTTTAAAAATAATTTAATAATCACAAATTTATGTGACATATTTCGTAGAGTTCTATTGTATCAGTTACGATATACCCATTCAAACTAATGTCAAACTGATCATCATAATCAAGTTGCCATTTATTATGAGAAAATATTAATAAAACTGAAAATTAACTGTTTGCTGATATACTGCTAGATCATGTAGTAAGCGGAAAAATCATAAATTAAGAGAAAATATGCTAAAATTATTTAACATATTTTTAAAATCAACATTTTTAATATAAATATGTTGATGCAATAATTGTTATATAAAAAAGTAAAATCCAAAACAAAATCCTAAAATAACTTTTTACTGAACTAACATTATTGATTTTTCCTTCTTCTTACCTAGTGGAAGGATGCTTAGTCAAGTCAATAATTTACAACGTGAACCAAGAAATAGGTTAAATAGTTTTGAACCAGGTGATTAATTAAGCAATTTTATGCTAAATACTAAAAAAATTGGTCAATACACTCCTAGAGTTTAAATATAATAGTAATATTTAGTAAGTAAACAGCAAAACGTTCCACATAGCATGTGAAAAACTCGTAGAGAGATAATTAAAGAATGCTTTCAAGGCCTCCGCTTGAAATTTAATAACAATAACGTCAGCTGTTTAAGCGATAAAATTAAAGGAAAAAATCGAGGTGTAATAATGGTTCTCAAATTTTATATATATATATATATATATATCGGCTATAACAGAAATTTCTGATATATAAAACGTCTTTGAGTGAAGATAAACAAGCAACTTTAATGAATGGCATGCCATTATCATATTATTTTTCTGCAAAATATATGCATCCTTTTCGGTTAGCATTCGCTTTTTTATTTACCTGTAAGTCACAGCAGGTTGAAACTGATTGCAGAATTATTTTACCAGCCATTACATCTCAAAACTGCTATCTATACATTCATGATAATAACAACTATACTGATGCTTGTTCGTAGTAACCGATTTGAGTGGCGCTCTGGTGTTAAGAGAAAATGACTTTTTTTTCCAAACAGTGCCTTTGATTGATAAGCTACTGAAAACCAACATAATTTTTTAAAACTTTACCATCCGAGTAAAATGTAAAAGCTCCGACTGGAAGAAAGGCAGACAGAAATTTATGAAACATGCCTCCGCTAGGACTGCATGATCTATAATAACATCGAGCCCACCAGCGGTCGAGCGGTAAGTTGGTGAATGCTGGTATTTCCACCTGAGTTCGATTTCAGGTGAATGGGCTGGCTGTAAGTATATTTACATGATTTTCCCCGTGGATGCGAGCCAATTTCCCATAGAAATTCCTTCAGGAAGGCCTCCCTTCCCATAGGCAGATAGCCCTCGCATACTTTGTCATATTGCTAAAACGAAACCCATGATAACATTGATTCATGAGTTGACAAAGAAAGCCACTCACTACTCTCTTAATTAATAAACTGTGAATAGCTTCTAGTACTATAGCAGAATCTGGGAAAGAAGTATCTCACCTTCATAATTGGCTATGTATTAAATTTCATTAACATTTATGCCCAGGAAACCCAGGCGGGCTGAATGAGTCTTAGGATACCAAATCTTTAAAACAAAATTCGTCCTTAAGAAGGTATTTTTCTCCATAGCTACTTTCTCTACTGCGTTCCTGTAGGAATTCCTTTAAACTCTTCTTTTATTTTTCCTGTTTAACTGTCCTATTTCTGCGGAAAGCACTACAGCTTACACTGCAAAGTACTACCAGTAGCAGCAATATTTTAATAGACTAAGTTCCGAGCAAACTGCAGGCAATAGTATATTTTATGTTTATTTGTATCTTTTTTCCTTTTGAATTTTTTCATTTATCTAAGTTTACAGTATTAGGCACACAGCGAAAGCACACAGCGAAAAATACAAAAAAGAAGCTTTTACAATTTTGAGCTATTTAAACAACAACTCTGCACAACAACTAAACAACAACGGTTATTTAATGCTAAGCTGTTTTACCGTAGCAAAATAAGTGCACTAGCTGAAATAATGAAAGCCATGTGCATTATATAAAAATAAACTTCCCACATTTGAAGCTATTTCAAAACCGATTACTTAAAGAATAAGGTTGTTTAATACGAAAGCTCTCACCTGTTTCACCATATCCTGCATTAGCTGCACAAGATGAATACGCTACTGCAGTCATATCCAAAGGTGGAGAAGGGCTTGTTTTTAAATTATCTGTAAAGAAAATAAATGCATATGTAAGTGACTCCAATTTCTATGTAGCTTCGAACAATAACAAAGCATAGCAATGCAAGAGTAATGTGCTAAAACAGCTTTAAATGAAGTTGCCGAAATCACCTCTATGCTCATATAAGACTACATTCCTTCATTATTAATCATATATATGTATTTTCGATTCTAAGTTTTTGAAATAACGAAAAACATGCATTTCGCGATAAAACGATGCTCTGCAAAAAAATAAGAAAACAAGGGCGGGTTCGATACTTATTCGATTATTTTGCTACGACTATTTCAAAATTAAAAATGTCCACCAGCGGCCGAGCGGTAAAGTCCCTGAACACTGGTCCGGGGTTCGAATCCCGGCGAACAGGCTGGTTGTATAGGCGTTTTCATGGTTTTCCTATATGTAACATGTATACGAGCCAGCTTCCTTTCGAAAGTCCTCCACGAAGGCATATTTTCTCTTAGGCAGATAAGCCTCAGTGTACTTTGCCATAACCAAGTAAACCAAACGAAAATTTAAATTATTCGCCAAGCAGTGCGATTCAACGCCAATAATAGACACGTGACGTTACAACCCATTTCAAAGATCTTCTCTTTTTTTAACGTAATCTTAATTAACGAATTTTGGCCGCTGTAATGATTAATAGCACCGGATTTGTCACGCCTCGAAATAGAAGTTAGCCAGTTTTTCAGAACTCTCACATGCAAGAACACTGTGAGAATGAATACACAAAGTCAAGTACCTCTTTTTCTTATTCCTTTTAGTTCCCATGCTCAAGAATTATTCACAAGTACTGGACTTTGACACCCTTCATAGATTCCATGAAGCTCTGGTTAGAGTGGGATAAATTCTTGCTGAACATCAGAATAAACAACAAAGCATCAATGTATCAATGATTCCGCGTAAGTTCTACTGAATTTGTTTGTCGGATAATCTTAAAGTTCGAGCTCAAATTAAATTAATTTTTTACATGCTGTATTCGTAATTTGAATGTGTTTATTACCTAACTATAATTAAGAGCTATTTGTGCTTTCAGAATTTTGGCGGAATGTTAGCTTAAGTTTGATGGAATTTCCACCAGGTTTTAAGGTCAAGAACGAGGGCCACATTTTCGCTATCCACGGGAAAATACGTTAAGTAGTATGGATTCACTACTCTGAGTGGAAAGATTCTGCAAATACAAAATGTAATTTTAAATTAAGCAAAAATTACAGATAGTATAATATTCTTCATGCTTTAGTAAATAAACAACAAAACGTTCCATATAGCATGTGAAAAACTCGTAGAGAGATAATTAAAGAATGATTTTCAAGGCCCCGGCTTAAAATTTAATAACAATAACGTCAGCTGTTTAAGCGATAAAATTAAACGAACAATCAAGCAGTAATAATGGTTCCCAAATTTTATTTCCAGAAGTATGGATTAGCTTTCATAATAGGCACAGAAAAATTACCAAATTTATTACATTCATTTTCAAGTACTTCCTTAAATTTTGCGCGTTAAGTACAGAACATTTTTGTGTTTACCTCAGTAAATCGTAATGAATATTTTAGTAGATGGAATTCTTTATTTTGTGAATATAATAAGAAGTTGGATTTAATGCTACAATATCCAATCACCCATGGCGTTGGAAGTAGTTTTCATAAAATTTTCTGCTTTATTCCTAAGAAACACTGATGGAAAATACAGGAGTAGGAATTTATAGAACTTTTACAAATATATCGTATGTGCTTTAAAATTACGTTATCCAGCTCCCATACTGTTGGACAGATTGAAAATATATGTATGTTATCCGTGATGATTTCCCTGTTCATGAACTTCTTAATTCTTTCAAGCTTCAAGAGGCTTAGGCTAGTAAAGAAGTTTTCTCTCCATTCAGTATGCTCTCGAAGAAATTCTAGAAATCTAAAAGCATTAAATTTTTTTAATAAGCAATAAAGGAAATGAGACAGAAAAAAATCATGCCAGATGGAAATAGGAAATATTAAGTTATTTTATATGAATTTTTATTTACTCCTTTAATTACTTTTATTTAAACCTTTAAATATGTTTTTACTTAATCAATTATTTTACAACTGCTAACGGCTTTTTAGCACACACAACAATATATTTAATCGTCTGTTAAAATGTATAGCGTGTTTGGATGTAAAAATTCTCAATGAAGAAGTTGCTCTCATTTTGAGGTTGAAAATAAGGTAATTTCAGCATTTCAAAATTCCATCGTCCATTAATGTAATAGTGGCACCACTCGAAAAATAAGGTTTCGTGTTATAACCGTTCCCAACATTGTAAAATGGGCTTCTTTGCGGCAGCAGGCCTGACGCATACTTTTAATTCAACACCACACTAGCAAATGACAGTAATGGCTGTTATTTTCTTTGATTTTCGCATTACAATGCTGATACTTTTCAGTTTTCGATGGACGACAAGACTGATGTAAAGGATCTATCTCACAGATCAGACATGTCACAATTTTATTGCAAATTCTAACAATAACGCTGTACACTCAATGACATTTCTGCATTGAAAGTAGAACAACAATCATTTAATTATTACTTCTGTAATATTTCTTTTAAAGAAACGTATTTTAAACTGTCAATTCGAAAACCTCCAGACTTTGTTTTCATCAGACTTCCTCCAGAGGAAACGTTTGCAGACCTTCCAACAGTAACGTTAAAAAGTGTTTACAACAAACTTCTTGTAATGACTAAGAAGAAATTTGACTACACACAAAGTTTAATCGTCAGCAATGCAACATTAAGCAGTTATTGCGCATTTCAGAGCAATTTAAAATTTGAATCATAAAAATAAGTTCTGTTTTTCATTTTATGACCCACGAACTTCCAGTAGAGGTCAAAGTAATGTTAAAAAAATTTCAACAACAACACAAACTGATAAAATTTATTATTATATAAAGTTTCATTTATTATTAACATAATTCCTATCAAACCTTTTATTAATACTTACTCCTTAATCCATCAATTAAGCGTGTGAATCCATTTCAAAATCAAAGAGAACTTAAAACACATTTATCTCAAAACTTCATTTTTCGAGTTGTGCCAGTATTGCAGTTCTATGAACGATATTCTTTCTTTAACTTCCTTATACTGTCTGTCAGGTTTTCGATATGTAACGCGAATATGAGCCAGTTTTCCTTAGAAGTCCTTTAAGAAGGCCTCCTTCTTCTAAGCAGACAGCCCTGCTATCAAATAAACCAAACCGAACAGTATCGTCTACATCAAAAAAGAAGCCTAGCAGACAAAGTTATTAAACAGCAAAATTACGATAACATCGATGTATACGCAGTAATGAAATTAGACAGGTATCCGAAATTTCGTCTTTTCTTTCAAGAGAATTTTCTTTCCAATTTTGTGTGGTACAGGGTAGATCTGATACATTTAGTTGTACATTTCAATAAAAGTTTTGCTTTTGAAAATAAATGCCGACTTCTTTTGTTGTCAATTCATTCTAGGAATGTCGGTCAATTTCACTGAATCCAAAAACATTGAGCGCAATCGAAACACTGATAACGTAATTAGACATATTAACTTCCTAAATCGTTTAGTATCTTTTTCGCACTTTTTTTACTCAGTAATCCAATTTTTTCCCGGATCAACTTTGAAGTTAGGTGAGAAAAGCAAGTTTAGTTAATTTGTGAAGTTAAGTGAGAAAAGCAAATGTAGTTAACTTGTGAAGTTAGGTGAGAAAAGCAAGTTTCAGATTTAAGAAACTGAATTATCAGATGAACAGAAGTAATAATTTAGAAATTACTCAATGTTTTGAATTTTTCTTGGGAATCGAAATCTTGAGGTATAATGGATCCTTGAGAACCAGAACTTCAGATTTTCCATTACGGGGTTCTTGAATACAGTCGCTAACTGCAAAATTGACGCACACTTGTTTAATAAATAAATAAATAATCAGATTTTGCATTACGCCTAAAGGGGCGTTTTTTTTGGGGGGGGTGTTACCTTTTTTTATTAAATATCATGTTCTTCGCACTTAAACCATAAAATTCAATTCAACAGCAATACCGCAAAATAATTTTAAAATGAGCATATCTTTAGAATTTCCGATACACAGTCTCGCGCGCTGGAGACATTTTTTTTTCGTACAGTGTTGCCACTGCTCGCCTTGAAACCGTTGAGTTTCTTAATCAAAAACTTATAAATGCTTTATAAAATATGAAATAGGTAATAAAACAAATTCCAATTTGGGCTTCCAGATGTCCATATTTGGGTAGAGACGTACGCAATTCAAAATTTGATGACGCTAGGTACAGTTGTTTTATTACAATGCGAGAAACATACATACAATTTGGTTTCAACAAATTAAAAAAGTGATTCGCCGTTTATAGTGAATCGAAGCAAAATGCCGGAACGAAATTAATAGTACTTCTGGGCAAATTGCTCCTTTGGACTAAAAACAACCATGCTTCGGAAACAAGACAGGTAATAAATGTAATTTAATGAAGACAGCGTCAACACTGTATCTTTGCCAAGTGATTTAAGATATAGCGTCAATGATTAGCCACATCTATGTCAAGTTACTTGATTAAGGCGAAACATACGAGAGCTATATGACTTCGTCAGAGGATATTTTAAGTGGTTCATATCCACATTATACAAGGAAAACACCACAAAAATGACCATGCAACCAGCCAGTTTGCTGAGATTTAAGAGCAGTTTGAGCTACTATAACGTTCGGCGGATTTACCGCTCGACCGCTGCCGTAAGAGGGTAATTTCATGGGAGACTTTTACGTAAAAATGGATCGCATTCATGAAACGCAAAGAAAACGCGATTGTTTTAATAATTTAGTATTTGATACAGGAAGCCACTTGCGGTTAATAGCAGTACGCAACACAAAATGTGAGATAATACATGTTACAAATTTAGAAACAATTATTAATAAGAGATGTATCTACAAATATATACGTATAGTATTACTTTATAACAAGTGCAAATAATAACAAATTTAAAGTGTCTATTAATCAGATATATTACATCTATAGAAGGCTGATGAGTTATCCTTGTTGTGGTGTGAGGCAACAACAAACAACTAAGGCACTGTATTTGTTGGTTGGCCAGCCTCATTATAAACAATAATACTGTTAATCTGAGGTCTGATTTAAACCACTATTGCTTGGGAAACAAAGAATACAATTGTTAAGCGAATATTCGTAATTTGTCTCATATTAAAGTTATAAATATGTTTTAATTTATTATTTTTGGGTCTCACGACGCATTGCCACTAAGGAAGATAAAAACTGGTTTTTGTTTATTTGATTATAGCAAAGCACCCCAGGGCTATCTGCCTAAGGCGAGGGGAGCTTTCGTGGAGGACTTTTTTAGGGCAATTGGCACGTACGCATGTTACACACGAGGAAAACCACGAAAACGACGATGCAGCCATCCCGACCATCAAAATTCGAACTCTAGACCAAGCTGTCAGTGTTCAGCGACTTTGTCGCTCGGAAGCCTTAACAAAAATTGTATTAACAGTTTACTTGAATGAACCATAACGGCCAACAAATCAAATGCTGTTAAAAAGGCATAACATACTAATAGTTTTACTTTGTAAATAATTACTAAAAATTGTTTACTTAAGTGAATTTATCTGCTGTAAACTTTAGTTAACCTGGTAATTGAACATTGGAATGGCCTCCACCCGCGACACCGTTAATAAGCGTCAACAATCGGTCGACGTTTTTTATTTTGGAGGAAATTCAAGCAGTTGTATGGGAAGTTCTTCTGGTTTTTTTATTGGCAGATCTAATAAAGCATAATGCAAAATGCATTAAAAATTAACACCAGTATTAACGAGTTGAACAACGGTTGTCCAGAAATTATTTTCGCGGATAAAGACTTGGCGCCCTCCCCCGAAAAAAAAAACGCAGTGCAGATATGCGCTTGTTCCAACGGATCTGAAGTTGACGTTGACACAAACAAACAAACAAAAAAATCTGAAAGCTTTTAGATTTTACATTACGACCAAAGGGGAGGTTTTTTGACGTTTTGTGTGTTACCTTTATTTATTAAATATGTTCTTCGCACCTAAACCATAAAATCAGTTCAAGAGCAATATCGCAAAATAATTTTAAATTGAACATATCTTTGGAATTTCCGATACACAGTCTCGCGCGCTGGAGATAAAAACGTTTTCCTGTACAACGTTGCCATTGCTCGCTTTGAAATCCCTGTGTTTGTTTATCAAAAATTCGTTAAAGGTTTACAAAATATGAAATCGATAATAGAACAAATTCCAAATTTCAAATTTGGGCTTCCAGATACCTATATTCGCAATAGGATTATGTCATTCAAAACTCGATGGCTCTAGGTACGGTCGTTTTACCACAATGCGAGAAACATGTATACATTTATGCAGATTCTTCGTTATTTAATTTCTTTATATATAATACAGGGCTGCAATATTTGGTGGCAACAGTTTGAAAAGTGAACCGACATTTCATGTTTCCGACGCAAAATGCCGAGACGAAAACATTAGTCCTTCAGGGACAAAGCCCCTTTGGACAAAAATAATAATAATAATAATAATAAAATATCATCACTATCCTGTGGTTATATGTGCACATGGGGATATTTTAGAAACTGATAATGTGAACATAAAGCGGAGTTGATTCACAGAGATAAATGACTAGATTATTAAAAAGATTATTTTATTTCTTGAGAATCACATTCTTAACTTAAATTTAAAAGGGCAGTCAGTGGGCGAAATGTGCGGACCCACTTTTGATCAAATTTGTTCATTTTCTACATCGATAAGTTGATACAATTGATGAAAGGTAAACGGTAACATACTCACAGGACAACAAACAAGAGCAGGAATACGGCGTATCTAAGAAGAAGGCTTTTTTCAGACTGAATCCGTTTCAGTTGAGATTAATCCTTACTACTTAATAATTAATTTCGGTTCCCAAATATGAAAATGCTATTAGTTGAAGCGTGATGTAAATATCTGCGTCATTAGTTTCATGTAAGAATCATTCGATAGTATTAATTTTTAAATGACGCAATTCAGAGCGATTTATTGAAAGCAGTTACTATTTTTATGACATAAAGGGGAAATACCCAAATTAAAATGGACAGTTAAAAGGCTTTGCAAATTAGAATGTTAATTATTTTTTTTTTAATTTTACATATTACATTCATTATATTCATGGTTTTAAATTGAATTTCTGTTCCTTGGAGATTGTATATGAAAAGTTTTATTATTATAAATTATTATGAATTATTGGTTACAGAGGGTGTTTACACATTTTGCAAAGATTTATAGATAAACAAACCTTAGAATTTTATTTTCTAGTATGCTCAGTCTTGATAGCCCTTTTGTTGAACTATTATATTACATCTTGATTTCTGAGGTAAAAGTCCTTTTCTTAAAACACCAAGATTGATTTTATTCCACTCCTCCTTCACAATCTTCGAGAGTCCATCCAATGTTTTGGGATGCCGTTTATAAAGAAGTTATAAAAGTCCAAATGCAGAGTTATCCGTAAGAGAAACATAAGCGGACTTGGGTGGGATGCATTTAAAGGGAATACCTTCAATTCCGGTTTCATTTCTCATTTTTCAAAAAATTGACCAGTAGATTTACAGGTGTGGCTTGGAGCCTTATCCTGATGCAACTTAACACTGTGAATATTGGTTGGATAAAGAGATGGAATTTCATCTTTAAAAATAGGAGTTAAAAACATATTTCGGATGGTAATCCGAACAGCGCAAAAATATAGCCTTAGATCCACTGTTTATTTTTCAGGGACATTTTAATGAAAAGACTATATTTAATGCTGCAGACAATAACTAAACATTATTCCAATTTGATGCCAATCACGTTTATATTTTAAAATTAATATTTAAATTTATGGAGAAAATCAAAATCGTTACAAAAATATGTGAACACCCTCTGTATATATATATATATATACACTCTTTTGCAAAAAAATCGAAGGAAGTGGTTGTTTTTGACGAAATTGAATGCGTTTATAGCTCATACACAGCTAATAAAATGATTAAAAAATCACGGTCATAGAATCTGTTCACGGCTCACAATCACTCTTTGAGTGTTCAAATTAGGAGTTGGTTGTAACCATGCTTGAATTCGTTGAGGCAAGGAGTGGTAGAGGTTCCTAATGTCATCCTGCGACACATTCTGCCAGGCATTCATCAGTTGTCGCTCCAGATCTGCTATATTTTGTGGTGCCCGAATCTGGCGGCCTACCAACAAGGAAGAATATCAGCCGCACGGAGACAGTCCAGAGATATGCGAGCGGTATGTGGCCTGGCATTATCTTGTTGGAAAATGGCCCCAGGATGACGTGCCATGAAGGGTAATGTAACCGGCCGCAGGATGGTATCAACATATCGTTGAGCTGTTAAAGATGTACGGAGGATGACTAAAGATGACCTGTTGTTATAAGAAATAGCGCCTCACACCATCACACCAGGAGTTATGGCTGTATGCCTTTGTAAAACAAAGGCTGATTGGGACCGTTGCCACGTCCTCTCCAGACACGAACACGGTGGTCATCTGCTTCAAGAGTAAAGCGGGACTCATCACTGAACACTATACGATGCTAGTCTGATGGCAGCCATGATGATCGGCTGCGACGCTACTCCAGACACTCCGCTGATGTTGTGGAGTCAAAGGCAAAGGTCTTAAAGGCCTCTGCGAGCGCAACCTCGCCTCAGACAAGCGTCGTGAGATGACGGATGGTACCACGGGAGGTATAGAGGTGGCTGTAATGCGTTGAATAGTCGACAATGATACCATTGGGGCAATTCGGGCCTGGCGAACAGTCATCCTATCTTGCCTCACATTTGTGTTCCTTGGCCTTCCAGAGCCTTAATTTCGTCGGCAATTTCCTGTTAGCAACCATTGCTGCCAACATCTTTGCACAGCAGTGTCTGTACGCTGCTGATGGCGGCCTATTGCTCGGTATGACTACCCAGCTTCACGACCTACAATACGACCACGTTCGAAGTAGTTTACTTGTCTGTAAAGTCTTCGATATCGTCGTAATGGCATCTTTAGTTGCTTCTTTACAGAATTACAATGGCAGCAACGAAATAGAGACATTTTTCCCCTCTGTTACTGGTTTTATACTTTGCGAATTGTGTACTAGAAATGCGCGCTATGATCGCAAGTCCTGTTCATTTGCCTTGAAACGTTGATCATTTCCATGTTCGATCAAGATGTTTTTGTATATCAAATTTCGTCACGATCGCAAAAGTCCTTGTTGATGCTTCGATTTTTTTGCAAAAGAGTGTATATAAACAAGTGCACGCTCGCCCCCGAAAAGAAAAGAAATAAAAATAGCAATAGGATATAACATTCTTCTAGAAAGGTGAAACAAATTGTTAGGTTCTCGCTCAAAAGCAAAGGTCATGCGTTGGTTACCGGCTAATACCGAAGTAACATTCTATTTTTCCTGAAATATTTTCATAATATCAAATTTATTTTGTTCTGCAAGTAAGTAGTTTGATACATAATTTTTAAAACTAGCAAAAATAAAAAAATTTGAACTTAAGCTATTACTTCACTTTCCCTTTCCTTCTGTTCAACCTCAATAACTTTTACACAATCACATATTCTACACAATATTTATTATTAGCTAACAATAAAGCGTTACGTGCAAAACACTTTCATGAATACTATTACTGAGGCAAAAAAATAAATGCAATTCCAAACAAGGAAACCTGAAATAAATAATTTACTTGAATAAGCAAATACATGAAATTTTTTAATGAAGTACTACAATGCGAAATAAATCTTCACTGTCTCAACAACGCACTTATGCTGATATTCGTCCCTTTTATTAAACAACAAACCCAAATGAAAAATACATTGAACAAAACTTTCTAAATTAATACATTAAGCGTGCGAAGCAGTACATTTAGATAATTAAAAACTAATTTCTTTTACGAAATTCTCTAAATTTACTATTGTTATTATACTACTAAAATAAATTTTTAATTAATTTCAAGGAAATTACTTAAAAACTAATTTCTTTGAAACCGTTAGCATTTTTCAGCTTTTGCCGCATAGCCATTCTGTACAGTTAATTCGACTAGTAAATGGAAACTATGATAGAAAAATATTTATAAAAGCTTCACATGGCCATTTTGTACAGTTACATTCAACTAGCAAATAGAAACTATGATAGAAAAATATTTATAAAAGGTTCGTATGAAATCTTTTCTCAAATCCTGAATATCCAGTAGCATATGCATCCTCCTTTTTTTCATTTACAAAAAACAGAAAAAATAGTAAAAATGGAATATTAAAAATTTAATTCCATTAATTGTGTACCAGTTGCTGCTCCAAAAATGTTATAAAGTAAGGAAATATGTAAGAATTTTGTTTACCTTTCAGGGTTTGCAATTCTAGATTGAAAAAGGCAGAAAAGAAAATACCTTTCCAATCAGCGGGGTAGGCAGAGAGAAACTAATGGAATGATTATGGAAAACTGCAGATCGTGCTCTAAAAGGTAACCACAATTTTACACAATCTGCTGCTTTTCTGAAATTCAGAAAAAGGGTAGATAGAGTAAAATTATGAGAATAATTCAAATTTTTTTATTCATTAAGAAATGAATTCAGAAAAGCCATACATTGTAAAAATGATGGTCTGCTGTCTGACGATAAAAAGCTTCAATTTTTCATTTTTCCTTTAGCATCTCCCATTTACTTGAGTGGATTTTGCTATTATTTGTGTTCTTTGTCTTCTAATGTGTGCCAGCCATGTAAAGTAAAATGTTCTTCTAATTTGTTTACTTCCTGAATTTACAATAAAATTATGTGGTATTTTTCAGGATATATCATTTAACGTAATATTTGCAATCATGTAAGAAATTTTATGCAAAAGAACTAAATTTTTCTCACAATGAAAAGTTATAATCCGAAAGGATTTTATTTTTAATTAAAATTTACACCTTATCGCGTAAATATTCTTCATTATTTACAATATCTACACATCTACAGTGAAACGCTTCTTTACGTAAAGTAATATAACACTGAATAAAGCTTAGAGCAAACCTCTTGCTGTATCTAAAAGAACTACAAAGTTTAATCACCACCAATGCAACACCGAGCTCTTATTTAGCGTCTAAAATATGAATAATAAAAATAGGTTTCTATTTTGAAACTTACGTAAATATAGGTTATTCTGGGGAAACTTTTCACTTTCTTTTGTAAGATGTTAATTTTATAACATTTTATAATTTTAATATTAGCAGAGCTCCTATGAAGGCTTTTAGTAATGTTTACTCTTTATTCACAAATAAGCGTGAATCCTGGATTTCAAAACTAAAAAAAAAATTAAATACATTTATCTCAAAGCATCATTTTTTTGACTTGTGCCAGTATTGCAGCTCGCGCGTTCAAAGAATAAGCAACAAACGCTAATAGTAAAATAGTAGGAATATAAAAAGGAGAATTAAAACATACAATTTTCATGTGAGGTTCCACACCGCCGAATGCAAACAGGTAACCAAAATTAGCATAATACGCAATCCCACAGTCACACCACAACGCCTTAAAAAAGGGGCATGCCGGACCTATGCGTGATTTCGCAAGCAGAGTTAGTTCCGTGTAATCCGAAATAACCAATGCGGAAAGTAGGCTAGACAAGCTTTGGAATCGTTATCAAAGCGATCGAAATCCCTACGGAAGATGTGGGTCTCATCGCCTGAAGATTACCACAACAGTAAACGATCGCTTCCTGCTGCTATGTGCAAGACGTTGTAGATCACTAACAGTGCGACAGCTGGCGTCGCATCTCTCTGCTGCTGCAAGACTGTATAAATCCCACCAAAATATGTCTCGTCGACTGCATGAAGGTGGACTGTACGCCGCTGGCGACCAGCGGTTTTGTGTTCCTTTGTCCCCCGTCACATGTCTAAGCGTGGTTGAACTGGGCCTGTGAGTCAGAGTTGGACACCAGAGCAGTAGGGTCACGTGCTCTTTACGGATGAGTCTTTATTTAATATCCAGAACGATTTCCAGAGGGCAATGATTTGGAGAGAGCCAGGGACACACTATCGTGCTCAAACGTCGTCGAAAGAGATCATTACAGAGGAAAAGGCTTACTTGTATGAGCCGGAATAGCAACGAACGGCCGCACCGATCTCTACATGATTCCTGGTGGTTCCGTAACAGCCAACCGATATCGCGACGAAATTCTACACCCTCTTGTGCGTTCCTTTTAGCGCTGCAATGGGTATCGACGTGATATTTATGGACGATAACGCCTACCCGTTTGGAGCTCGAGTGGTGCTGGGTTATCTAGAGAGTTAAACTGTTTCACATCTCCCGTGGCCTGTTAGATAATTTGGACCTGAATACCATACAGCATGTGCGGGACTGTTTGGAAGACGGATAGCAGGTCGCAGTGTGCCGCCAGGAACCCTCCACAAGCTCCTACATGAATTACTACAGAAATGGGCGCTACTGCCACAACAAGTGATGAGCGCTACTATTGCCAGCTTGCCTCGCCGTTGTCAAGCACGTATTTCAGCTAGAGGGTATCATACCCATTATTAGTGAGATGCTTCCATTGCATATTCTTCCGACCCACTAGGTCTTTCGCGATGTTATGGTCGTAATACATGTGCTTTTCATGTTTTTGCTTTATTTTTTGCTATGTGGTCTAGTAATGCAATCACAACTTCTTGGATCACTTTCACGCATATGCATTAAACAATTTTTGTTTTATTACGTGTTTTGCCTTTGTTGCTTATCTTTTTAGCAGGAGCGTATTTACTTACATATTCCCAGTATGCAGTTGTTATACCACGAGTAAATAAAAACAGAACAGTTACGAATTACACCACGAATCCATTGTTACACTGCCAATGAAGATCAAAAATTCATTTAAATTAAGTGTATGTACTTATAATATTGAACATTTGTGTAACATAACTTTATTCTGATAAGATAATATGGTTTTCTACAGAGAAGCAATGTACTGGCGCTTGTTTTCAGTCGAAACTAGCTGTACTCACTTAGATTATTGCGTCGTTTGCACTCAATTTGCCGCCACAGGAATAGAATTTCAAAACTCTTTTCTAAATAACATTTTATATATTTAGTAGGTCATTTTAACGAATGCGGAAGTAAAATTATGTTTCTTGAAAGTGTCCTTATACAGCATTCATCATACTTATAATACAAATAATTGTAGACGACTTACTTGTATGTGTTGTAAGTAGTAAAGTAGCCACTATACTGCGAATCTATTGAGACTCGTCCTCTGACTGAAAGATTTGTTGGTGCCGCCATTCCACATAAATAACTTAAAGGTAACAAGTAGACAAATGTTTTGAAAAGATATGTTTATTAGTTTTTTTATTATTTTTATATTATTATTTTTAATTTTACAAATATAAAGTTTCCAAGAACAAAACCACTGATTATAAAGCCCAATTTTATTTAATATGATGATTGATGTATTGATGCAATATATTCTAGAATACTTCTTCTTTACCTTTTCTTTACTTAATTCTTAAAACCTCTAGCTGAAAAATAGTCAGTTTGTTTTTTTATTTTCCTTAGTAAATTATTGACTTGACTAAAGCCTGCTTCCGCTAGAAGGGAGAAATGATTAATGTTGGTTCGGTAACAACTTGTATTTTGGAATACTTCTCTCGGATGAATCTGAAATACCAAAATTTTGCGTACCCATGTATTTTGAATAACACTTGTGTTTGAGCATCCCGTTTTAATGCAGTTAACTCTTCTCGCTTCAAAATACCATGAGATCATCATTATACACATCGAAGTGCTTCGATGAGCCATGTTGACACATTCAGTACGTTACGTTCCCATATTTTGCTTTTTTTATATTGCACTTACGGTTTATAATATTCATATATTTTAAAAGATACTATCGATTTTTAAAATATATTAAATTATTTTAGTGTGCTTGTCCTCCTTATATTTATGTTATATGATTGCTAGCTTACTACATGATACAAATTTATATCAACAAACAATTAATTACTAACTTTATTAATAATTTTTATAATAAATGGGATTTTGATTATACCGATCAACTGCCGGTGCGAGTTCGGTTATCAGCCCTTCATTGACACCTTGATCATCAATGATCACATTTAAAATGTCATCGAATCCCAAGGCCTCAGTATCGAACCCCTATTGTAGTTCATTTTACAACGTAACAAAAATTAGTTCAGCACTCTGTATTACACTGAATGTGCAAATAAAATCAGGTTTTCTATCAACCATTTTATAACAGAATGAAATCTGGTTACCCACCAGCGGCGGATTGGTGGAGTCACTGAATACTGTAGTTCCATTCGGGCTCGAATCTCGGCAAACGGGCTGGCTGCTGCATTTTCGTGTAAATACGAGCGTGTGCGTAAATAAGAGCCAGTTTCCTATAAAAAGCCCTTTACAAAGGCATCCCTACCCTTAGGCACTTGATCAAATAAATCAAAAGAAGCTTAGTTTATCAATCTGCATTACACCTATAAAGAGAGGTTTATGAATGTACACAGGCATTTCACGATTACACAGATTTTAGGTCATGTTGCAGGAAAAGCAGACTACAAGTCAATGGCTTTAAACATTACGAAAAAAATATTGTGTGAAAGTTATAAATTGATATTCTTTATTACAACAATGTACTTAAATAAATGACAGTTGAAATCAGAAATCTCAATTACCATACTTGGAAAAAGCAACATTTCGCTTCCGTTTTTACACCAGTTTGTCATTTCACACCTATTAATACCCACAGGACTCAGCTCGACGTATATATATATATATATATACAGATAGACCTAGTTGTTCTTTAAAGGAGGGCATTTGCAGCAAAAGCAGAAGGCACTTTCAAACTATATCATGCAAAGAGAAAAAAAATGCAGCCCTTTAATAGTTAAGGGTGTTCAAGAAATGTTTTTATTTTGGCCTTTTCAGTTTCTTAATAGTGACAGAAGACGATCAGAAGAGGTTCTTACTTAAATCAGCTAATGGAAATGCAATAAAAGCTTTATAAAGGTGTAGTAATAAAAATATCGAAATTTTAAACTGATAAATTATAAAAATTTGTTCCAAAATCAAAAATTGCTACAAAAGTTTGTTCAGTTAGCTAATACCACAAAGAGTTAAATTACATAAAATCGTTAAGTATAAATAAGACATGAACAAAGTAAACAGAGTTGTCCGTGGATATTTTCTATTGCTCAAAAAGGTATGAACTGCAGTTCAGATACTTGTATGAATACCATAGAAACGAAATAACGATTACTCACATTATTTTTGTCAAAACGCATAGTCAGCTAGTGCACAACAGTAAAACAACGTTTTCCTAGAAAAACAGAATCCGCAGTTAAAAATGAGAAATCAGTAAGTGTGTTGTGAAATTATATATTCAAACAGAAATGCAAGAAGTCTGATTCTTGTAAGAAGTTAGAATTCGTAAATTTTTTAAATAAAGAGAAATATTTTCCTTCTAGCCTAAGTTTCCAAAACTTTAATTTAACAAAATAAAGCAAAAATTGATTCTAAATTTTTATTTGATAAAACTTAAATAAAACTAGATTCCAAATTCTAACGGTCTTAATTAATTTTGAAATTTAATAAAGATTTTCATTTCAGTCCTCAAAACTGGTGAATTTTAAACTTATGCATTTCATTATTTTGTATGCTATACAATATTCAACAACGTTAAACCGAAACAAAGAAGCCAATTTTACTAAATTAGCAATTAACTATTAGCCAGTTTTAAAATACACATACTGCTGACTCCCACACATTAATACAATATTTAAAAAAATTTATCATTAAGCAGCATGCCCTTTGGGAAAGGTCAGGATACGCCTCTACCTAATAGTTAATTTTAATTTAAAGCTATGTGATTAAATTCCTTACAGAAATCTATCAAGCCAGCAAGCAATCAATGAATTATTCGAAAAATCGGACCGTCCAGGTGACAACACTCTTAATGCTGCTGAAATAAACTTCAATCATAAATCACTCAGCTAAAGATTCTGTTCTAATCACAATCTAAAACTCAAAAGCGGCTTTGCATGAAATTTACTGTGATATAAATACTATTATTAAGCAGTAGTTGCAACAGAAAACTCATACTACTATACCCCAAAAGATTCTTCAGCTTCTGGCTTTTAAAATTAAAAGAACTTTAAAATCAACTAATATTCTTCAAGTTCATTAAAAAAGCCTCTATATCTACTTATACTGGGTTTTATTCCCTTTCCGTATTTCACAAGACTTTCCTTTTATTTCGCTCTGTTGTTTCCAGTCTAAGAACTTTTCATTCATAGCTTTAATAAAATATTCATTCTTCGCTTCTTCACCCAAGATTTGAGCAAATTTTCATCGAATTTTAATATCCGATTTAACGATGAAGCAGCCATCAGATACCCAATGAGAAAGCAATTTGGATGATAAAAGTTGTGAGAAATTTAAGATGCATTTTATGAAAATAACGAATGACAGCATTTCTAATAAAGCAGTGTCACAAGAAGTACAGAAAGAATTATGTTAAATTAAGAATTATGTGTTAAAGAATTTTAAATTAATTTCTTCTATGATAATTTGGCACAACATTCTTAATAGAATAAAATCCTATCAGCACAACTTTGAGATAAAACTATGAACATTAAACTTACTTTAGAATTCAGTGATGGGGAATAAAGATTTTTATTAAAGTACAGATCAGACTCTAATCACAGCAATATGCTAAAAATTGCAAAAACGACTTAGTGAAGATGTAGATCAGTAATCTGAATTTAAATATACGGTTAAAATCTGACGAATGCAAATGATACATCAGTTTCAATATGAACATTTGAATCACTGCAAATACCTGAAGACAAATTTAGAATTATGTATTTCGTGTATTTCAAATATTGCAAGAACATCCTTAAAAAAGGTTTTCAACTACTAAAGCTGCTCAGTAACAAATATATTTTCCATACAATTTATCAGAAACTGATAAAGAAATTTGCGAATAATTATAACAATTTGAGAAGGAAAAATTGAAAGGTATGTGTTTTCAAAGATATTTACGAACATAAATTTTAAATTGAAAATCCTTTTTGACATTCTGCACTTAATTATCTAGCGATTTATCTTTTCTAACTTACTTCTTTCATTAAGAATATTATTGGCTTTATATGTTAATATCGCGGTGAAAATCCTTTGCCTAGCTAAAATTAATAAAGATTTACAGGGTGCTTCACAGAGTATAGTGAAACGTTTAGTCAAATAACTTTTCAATGGGGGTGAGCTAGTGACGTGAAACTGTACACGCATGCGTAGGGATCCAAAAAAACTTATTTATTGTCTCTCGTTAGTTCCGAACAGTATTTGGTATCGCCAAAATGTACCAATATTCAGTTGAAGAGCGTGTTTTTTATTCAAAACGTTATATTTCGCTGACCAGAGATCTACCGAAAACCCTCAGGTCTAGTACCTTTAAAAATAGGGCAAAGGCATCTTCAAGAATATTAGAGGCATTAATTGCCAAGTTTAAACGATCAGGCACAGTGGTTGATGACAAAGTGTGCATGAAGACTAAACAAATGACAGCAAGGGCGCCCAAAAACATCATAGCTGTCAAAATAATAGTGGAAGAACGAGACATTAAAATCAACTCGATACTTGGTTCAAAAACTTGACGTCAGTGCAGCCACATCATGAAGAACAGCCAAAGATATTAACATTTTCTCTTACAAAATTAAGTTCGGATACATCTCGGCCCAGATACTACTGAAAACGACTGGAGTTCGTCAACTTCATGGGCCAAATGAATCAAGGTTTCAATTGTGCAGATGTCGTTTTTTTCCGATGAGGCGCACTTCTTGTTAGGTAGTTCCGTCAGTCGTCAAAATAATTGGATTTACGGCAGCTAGAAGCCAGAATTGACCGTTGCCAATCCTCGTTTTCCGAAAAAGGTCGCTATCTGGCGTGGTTTGTGTGCTGATGAAATTTTGGATTCATATTTTTTTTGTCCAAACCAAGCTATGTTATGTACGCTATGTCGACTACTACAAAATGAAGTTCATTCCTGATGCCTACTACGAACGCTAGATCCACGATACACTTGGTTTCAGCAAGGTAGAGCTCCTCTACATTCAACAGAAGACTTCCTAGACTAGCTAAGAAGTCACTGTGACAGTGGTGTGTCATCGCAAGATGCTTCCCGAATCGCTTTGGCGATGGATCGTTTTTGGTCCCCCTATAGTCCTGACTTATCACAACTAAACTTCTTTTTGCGGAGCTAAGTTAAAGTCTACAGAGATCGACCGAACGCCATAGAAAATAAATATAGATAGCAATAAATTATAGTACAAATATATAAAAAATAAATTATAATAACAAAATATAAATTAAAGTGTAAGTAGTAATAACCAGGGGGCAAGGTCGATTAAAATAGATCAACTCAAGCAGGTTATCGTAAACTTCCAGCACAGACTTTGTAGAGACATTAGGTATTTTTGGAAGCATCAGACATGAAAAATGAGCAACGCCTTCGCCGGGAATCAAAACACGGACCTCTCGGTTACGCGTCGAGCATGCAGACCACTACACCACGAAAGCGTGAGAAGAAGGCGGGAGAAATACCTTACAACTTTTCCGTTGTCTTCTCAGATAGCAAACATTTTGAGAAACACATCACTTAATTTCCTTTATTTTCATGTATAAATCCTGAAAATTTGAAATAAAAATCTTTTCCCTTTGAAAGGTTATTCAATGTTTTCTTTTCCTTATAATTACCCTGTAAAGCATCATATATTTACAAATATATCACAAAAACATGAAACTTAAAATTAATAGCAGTTGAAAAATTATGTTCATACCGAATTAGACATAAAAGAAATAATTTCTACTTTCCTTCACCTAAAATGTAGAAAAATAAAAATTCATACGTTAAAAATGTATTTTATTATTTAATTAATTAATTTTTAATACATTAATGTTTAATTAGTTTTTAAATAACATGTTTTCGTTTAAATACAAGATCTCTTGTAGCAGTGATAGAAAATAAAAATTTAAAAAGGTGATCTTGAAGTTTTCGTCTTTTTTTTAATATATACAAATTCGCAGGCGGGCGCCGGCCCTGGTGAGGGTGAATAAAGCTTGCGGTTCACATACTGGAAAATTAATGAAAGAATTCCATTCATTAGTTTAACTTTATGGAAAGTAGTTTTCAAACCACTATTTCAAAAATCATATAAGGTCAACAAGTCATGCTTGGTAACATTCGTGTCTTTATATCAAAATACCTTCTACTTCCAATGACCTCACCTATCAGGAAATTGGGAGTTTTCAAATCGCCTAGCTTTCTTTTGAAGGAATAAAAATTCGAAACTTAGCATTTATAGATGATTTGGCTTAAATATGAAATGCCAGAGAACTGCGATCATCTTCAACATCAAAGCATCTTCGACTAAACGCAAAGAAGAGAAAACCACTGAAAATTATTTTTTGATGACGTTATGCATCAGAGGTGCACAACTTCTGGCGCGTGAAGTCTCCTTAAACGGCCCGTGACTATGTCCGTGACTGTTATTTTAAAAGTGAAATCCGTTGGCGAAAGAAAAGAAAAGCCTACAATTTTTTACTGTTAATTTGTACTCTCTGGTGCACATTTTAGCAATTTGGGTGAACGATTCTTTTTCCCAATAGGACACCAAAGGAAGAAATGTTCAAAGGTCATTTTTTTACTCGCCACACAATAAAACCTCGATTTAACGGGCAGTGCGTACGGTCGGCATGCCGTCTGAGGGCATGCATGACCGACACGCGTATATTGCATGTCTTCAACGCACATATTTTGTTTAATAATACATATGCGCTGTTTTTATATGCCTTGATGACTGGGAAGATTACTATATATTCCGAGGTCTATTTGCGTTTATAATGATGGATATTCCTTAGGAATCTAAGATACGCTTATATAGTATGAAAATCATTCTTACTCCCAGTAATCATAGAGAGTGACTTTGTGAATTCTGTTATTTTTATTAGGCTCCTCTATGACTTTTCAATGACAGATGAATCAAGGAATTTCAATGATGTATTTAGAACATTAATGTTTCTAAGCGGATTAAAAGCGATCACCACTAAATACTACTATCATATTTTATGGCTTGGTTTTTTACAGATGTCTAATTAACTGCATATACTTAATCAATTAATGTTATTCATATTAATATTCTAAACACTATTATTTTTACGTAGAAGAAGAAAGAAATGCGAAAGATGGAAACGAAACTGCAGTTTTTCTTAATTTTATTTTTTGAATAATAAATCTACCGCTTCAACCAGCCACGATGCTAAATACATGACATAGCACAAATGTTTAATTTCCTGAAACCTCAGCTATCCTAAACAGATCAGATTGCTTTCGAAAAGTAGTAAACATATGCAAATATTCCGTTTTTGGCCCCCTTTACAGTGATTTATGAATTAACATCTGCAATCTGATGTCACAACTATTTACTACCGCGTGACGCCTGCTCAGTATTTTGTGGATAAAAATATTAGAAATTTCGGAATCATCCATCAATTTAAAACTGTTAGGCTAAAAATAATGTTTCTGTAATATGCCTTACTTCGTTTTGAATGTCTCCGCATATCTGGTTTATTTTGCTTTAAATGGAAAAAATAAGCATTTATTTAAAAAAAAACTCTCAAAACAGTCACTACAAATCTATCCCAAATAAAAATGTTTACCGATTCATAAGCTTGGCGATCCGAAAACCTCTTCGGTCATTCTCATTCTATAATAAAATTTTCGTTGCACAGTTTTTTGCATCTATCAAAATGATTTCGTATACTTTGTTAATATCCATTCAATTCATTTGTTTTCTATTATTTAATTAAAATTCTCTTTTACGTAAGTTAAGTTTTAATCACGATCTTCTTGAGACAGAAACGACAGCTATTTTGTTTAAGGAAATGGAAAGCAACATAGTTCACAAGGTCAGATAGTTAAAATTAAGCGAAACAGAAATCTAAGTAATGCAATGAATACATCATTTTTAGTATTCTGCCGCTGTTAGAAATCAGAATTCTACAATGAACAACACTGAAGTGAAATTTAAATTTCTAAATGAAGTGAAATCCGAATAAGTAGTGAAATCTGTAGTGAAATCCGAATAAGCACATGAAAGAAACTGAAGTGAAATCCGAATGAGTAAATGAACTGTACCAAAGTGGAATCTAAATTTGTGAATAAAAATACAAGGAATTAAAATCTGACGTTGGAGAGAGATTGGAATTCGTGTATGAAGCATATTAAGAGAAATCAGAATCTGTAAATGCAGTGAATTCCGAACTTGCAAATTAACTGCATTGATGTGAAATCTGAATTAACAAATAAAAAAAGTCAATTGAAAATCAGGTACACCAGTGGCCAAGCGGTAAAGTTTCTGACCATTGGTAGTTCGACCTGAATTCGAACCCTAGCTTGCTTTGCCATAACCAAATTAACCGAACCAGCTGAAAGTGGAATCAATAAATTAAGTGTACTGAGTAAAATCCGAATCAGCCGATGAAGCCATGTGAAGCGAATTCCAGCTTTGTAAATTAAGGTCACTGAAGTATTTTCTCCCTCATTTCTACATGCCTTCATGGTATAACGGTAGCACACTCGGCGCATATTCGAGAGGCCAAAGTTCGAGCCTCGGCGAGGGCATTGCTCATTTTTCACGACTCCTGCTTTCAAAATATCGTAATGACTCTACAGTGGCGCCCGAACTAAAAGGTGGTGGATGATGATTCTTCACCACCAGGATTTGGCGAATGTGTCTCCTAATCCACAGTCACTCTTTAGAAGGGGGAGTATATAAGGTACCAGAAGTAGGTGCAACCCGACCCCTCTAACCAAACAAGTTGGTCTTACGGTCATAACAGGCCACGCCCGGAGTATATAAGGTATTTTATCCCTCCTTTCTCCATGCCTTCATGGTGTAACGGTTAGCACACTTGGTGCGTATTCGAGAGGTCCTGGTTTGAGTCCCGGAGAGGGCATTGCTCACTTTTCTTGTATCCTGCTTCAAAATAACCTAACGACTCTAGAAAATGAAATCTGAATCAGCAAATGAAACGAAGTGAAGTGAAATCCAGAGTGTTTATGCAATGAACTGAGGTAAAATTTGCAATTCTAATCTTCAAATTAACTTCACTGAAACAAAATCCAAGGCTGTAAATTAAATAGAAATAAATTCAAATCTATTAATCAAATAAACTAAACCAAAACTGAAATCTGGACACACACTTTCACATAAGTTTGAGAAAGATTTTGATTTTGTAAATGAAATAAAATGACTTTCGAAGATATGAGTAAAATGTGCTTGTATTTAAATCCAACTTTCTTGATGAAATGAATTAAGTAAAAAACAAATCTTTTATATAAACTGTAATGAATTGAAATTAGAACCTGAATAAAATAAAATAAAATAAAATAATAACTCGAGTGGAATATACTAAACCAGAGATTAAATGAATTAACTAAAGTGAAAGTGGAATTCACGAGTGAAATAAATTTAAATGAAAACTCGAAATACGTAAATTAAATGGAGGGAATGAAACAATAATCTGTAGATAAAATGAACCGAAGTGAAACCAAAACTTCCACTGAAATTAACTATATTAAAGACCGACACACTATCTGAGCGGCGTCGTCATGCTTACAATCTCTGTTGATACGATCTCATTATCTAAGTTTGGCTCATTTGAGTTAATCGGCTGCGAGTTATGGTTACATACTAGTCTCTTTAAATAATCACATACTATGTGAATAAAGGGTCAATTTCTCAGGGAAAGTCTACCACCAAGGCATCCTTCTTAACGTAGATAGTTCTCAGGGGGGCTTCACCATAAACAATTACCTTCCTGGGTTACTCCCACATTCGTTTCGTAAAATAAAGAGTGATTATCTCAAACAATTAAGAAAAAAATACTTCTTTAATTTCAATTATATATAACCCTTCAATAAATTATTTTTGCAGTAATTAGCTATTTAGGAAACTTAAATCATTTTAATGAAAAGAAAGGAAACCATTAAACCATTTCTAGAAGGCTTACAACAATTAAAATGCTAAGACGTAATTCCTTCGAACTTTCCACAAGTTGTCGATTGTCTACGACGACTAAAACAATTATCTAATAGTTCGTCTGGGGGAATTTTATGGCATTCCTCCACGGGCATACACCGAATTTTCATACACGACGTACAACTGAATAGCAAAATTTTAAATAAGTAATCTTAATGAATGGAAGTTAGAATTGCTTACATCGAAAAGTTGGCTTATAGTACTTGCATATTAATATTTCGCTAAATATTGCTTAACATGAAACATAATGAAATGCATATAATAAAAATTTTAATTCACCAAATTTTACGGTCTGAAATGGAAATTTTTTTCAGGTGAGGTTTAGCGAACAATGTCCAATAATTTATAAGGCATTTCTCCCGCCTTCTTAGCACGCCTTCGTGGTGTACTGGTCAATACGCTCCGAGAGATTCCGTTGTTCGAGTCCCAGCGAGGGCATTGCTCATGTTTCATCTCTCCTGCTTCGAAGTAACCTGATGTCTCTACAAGTTATAATTCAATTTCGTCTAATTTGTGCAGATACAATATTTCAAAGTAGATCAATTTCATCTAATTTGTGCAGATACAATATTTCAAAGTATAATCAGTAAATAAATCATATAAATTAATTATTAATTCATCTTAGCTCCTGGTAAAAATTGAACGCTGTACAATTACTACAGATATTGGCAAAATCAACTATTCTCTCTCTTAAGTTTACTTATTATGTTATGAATCCTGCTGTATTCATAACATAATATTCGATTTCAACAGAAAAAAGCGAACATTCAGCTCAAAAAGTTCGCAGAACTAACATTAAATAAATTTTATAAACTTTCAGGAAAATGGATATTCTGCATTCACGAAGCTTGTAAATTCTCACTTATTATTACAATCAATCTTTTCGCATGCTTTCTTGGACACATTAGAGACCCACAGTACAGATAACTGATTTCACATTTTTGGATACACATTCTGTTCGACCATGGAAAAGATTTTTCATTTTGTTTCTTTTGCTAGTAGCTTTTTGTGATTTGTAACTGGACTTTTTGATTAAAATAAACAGAGAAATCGCTATTTTCTTTTTATGATATACATGCGATTTTTTAACTGCAATTTATAAAATCATTCGAAGCAGCAAAATATGATCATGCTAAATTGTGCCAACATTTCTACCGTAAATTAAATTGATCAATTTTATGTAATTTTTTCTATCAGTGGAATGAATCAGCAGCTTTATCAAGGTTCATAAATCCAGCTCTTGTTTTACGAAGTATTATTATTATTTATTATTATTATTTACGTGTTTCGCCCTAAGGCACTATACGGAAGGGAGGGATGCTTCCGTGGAGGACTTTCTAAGGGAAAGTGGCTCGTATTAAAACACGTTACAGATGGGGAAAACCACAAAACGCCCACGTAGCCGGCCCGTTCGCGGAATGCGAACCTCGGACCGAAATACCAGCGTTCAGAGACTTTACTGCTCGGCCGCTGGTGGGCCTTTTTACGAAGAATGTATATCATTTTTCAATAGATTTAATATTTCATTGCTTTTATTTTCATACCTTTTTGAAGTTTTACAGATATTTTCATTTGCTTATTTTATTGAACACCTTTCTTTATCACTCACATGTGAAAAGCTCTAACTTGCTCTAATATTACAACTAACACTTAAATTTCTAAAATTAGAAGCGCTGGAGCTCTGTAGAATACCGTTAGAAAATGGAACAAAAATGAATAAAATAGAACGCTAAAATAAAGCAATAAGTAATGAATAATTAAATAAAATATAAATGGATAAAA